>PNEQ01087356.1:11614-33335 GCA_003012365.1 Medauroidea extradentata | reverse complement strand
ATATATATTCTGTTTACGGATATATGTGTGTCACAAATAATAACTTTTGGACAGGACTAATAATTTTCTGAGCCGGCTACGTGTAGCGACAAGAAAACAGAGGTAACTGGGCATGGACTGTGAAAAGACGATGCAGATCTGCTGGTGCCTGGTTCAACATGTTATCTACCCATTCCAGCCTTCTTGTACTCGTTATCTCGTTTGCCCGCCACCCTACACTCCTGCCTCTCCTAGCGTTACCTACTTCCCCTCTCCAACTGTAACGACCTGCTGCGCGCAGAGGCAGCACTGGACAGCTTTCAATGAAGAGCAAGCGCGCGGTTGCAATAGTTTACGCGGATTCACGCCATTTGAAATTCAAAGCGACAACACTATGTTTTTAGGTATTAATTTTTTAATTCAAGCTTAAATCTATGAGGCGACTGTCTCGGAAACCTAAAACACCGACAGTATTAAGTGGATACCCTATTCGGAACTTCTCGCTTTTTAGGTCCATCTGTCGCTTTATTTCATCTTTTGTATTAAAAAATGAGACGGTATAAGCATTCGTTACATCTTTCTAATTTATTATTTTTAAACATCTTACAGTTAACTATGATGGTGTACGAATGACGTAAATTTCTGTAGACACTTGCATCACTAGCTAAAATTTTACTGGGACATCCCCTTAACAGCTAGCGTACTCAATAACAGTGTAAAGAGCGCGCGCAATAAACTTGTATGATGTAATGTAATTCCCATCGCAAAGTCTTGCACGGGATACGAACACGTAACCCCACCCCCCTCCCACACCCCAAACTTTATACAATACCTGAGTTGTCAGCGAGTGTTTTCCTCGCTTTTTATTTTCGCGGTCGTAAATTAGATAAAAACAATCCTTGATGCGGATTATACATCATGCTAAAATTTCAGCTCAATCGGTGCAGAACTTTTTGAGTTTTTGAAGCGTACACAAACCAACATAACATATATATATATATGCCAGTGTCCCACGCTTGACGAGAAGCATATCGCCTCTATTCGCAGCGCGCCAAACTGGCGTGCAAGGTTTCCCTTGTAGTCTTTTTACTATGGGACTTTAAGCGGTGGCCCCAATATTTTATTTTTTAATAGTTTGAAATAAAGACCAACGCATGCTTCTCGTTTTGAACTTTACGAATTCAGGTAATATATTCGGAGTTGTAACAGTCTAAAAAAAACCCGTTTTTAGACATTTTGAGAGGCCTGAATATCATGTTTCTAACAAGCGTGCTGCATTTTTGAAAAAATAGAAGCATAGTTTCAAGTGTGTGTTCTTTTCGTTGGTAAACATAATATGAATAACTTAAGCGGTTTCGCGTGACACACTGCAACGCCGTCCATGCGCCAGTCGAGGACTCCTCTTAAAGTTTATATTTTTCACCCTTAAAGGGTGTGAAATAATTATTTTACCATTCGTATACATAGCAAATTGACGTGGAAATCTCTGTAATAGCCCGTCGGGTTCTATAGCTATGTAGACCATATTAAAAAATTAAATTTTCCTCTTTAACCCTCTTCCAAATCCGAATTTGAAAAAAAGCCTGAATATATGTTTTGCGTCCAGCTGCAACTAAATTAGTACATATGAAATTAAATTAGCCTAAATAAATAACATATCCCCCCCCCGGAACTCCTCAGACTTAACTACAAATTATTCAAGACAGTCCATGAGAGTTATTCCGCGAGGTTTAACTATAAGCAAGAAATAAAAAGGAAACAAATTTTGAACTATTTCAGGTGTTACGAAAGATTATTCTTAAACACGTTTTATTTTTTATAGGCTTTCAAGGACGAATTTTGAAAAATCCTGGAATTACTTTTTAGGTATTTGCATAAGCTTCATTTTAAAGAAAAAATCACTTCGATATCTCAGGTGGTTTAAGAGGAAGAGAGGATTTACTGTAAACGAATTAAACGGCTTTTCACCTACATAATATAAAAATATCGAAATATCCTGAAATTTGTTTCTAGACATTTGTATTTGCAACCTAACGAAGTGAATAAGACGACGATAGCCCGTCGGGTTCGAGGAATATCAAAGATTTGCAAAAAATATATTTCACCCGGTTTCACCACCTTAATAACCGAATTTCTAAATTTCCTTTCTTAGTGCGCGCCTACGCCACAAGGGGAAACTTCCCTTAAAATTTCACGTTTCTAGGTCCAGTGGTTTGGCTGGGCGTTGACGATGAATGAATGAATGAGTCAGTCAGTCAGTGAGTGGGGCACTTCCTTTTATATATTATAAATGAAAGCTGACTGATTGACTGACTGACTGACTGACATATAAAACTGCAGCCCAAACTACTGGACCTAGAATCGCGAAATTTTTTTGTGGAGGTTCCCTTCAGGTCGTAGGCGAGCACTAAGAAGGGATTTTTCGAAATTCGACTTCTAAGGGGGTGAAAATGTGTTTCCGAAGAAACGTCGATAGAGCTCGAACCCGACGGCCTATCATCGTGATTTTTACTTTAATAGGACACTCGTAAAAATGCCTATTAGCTAATTAAGGATTTTTCGAAGTTCAACATTTAAGGGGCTGAAAATACCTTAAATGTGTTTCCAATCAACTATCGATATCTATCGAACCCTTCGGGATGGAGAGTTGATATTCACTTCAAAGTATTGCTTACGCAAATACCCAAAAAGCAGTTTTAGGTTTTTTTGAAATTTCATCCCAAGGCAGTAAAAAGGGGCGAAATGGGTTTTTAATGAATCGTCTACATCTTTGAAACACAATTGGCTATCGTCGTGATTGTAACTTTAATTGGTTGCTTTTACAAATGTCTATGATAAGTCTCAAAGACGTTTCGAAATTCTTTATTTAAAGGGACGAAAACACGTGAAATGTGTTTTCGATTATCCTTCCATATCTATCGAATCAATCGAGATATCGAAGTGCTCTTTGCTTTAAATTGGTGCTTTTGTAAATATCTCAAGTACCATTTAAAATATATTTTCTGAAATCGGCCCTAAACTGGGTAAAAAAAGGGGTAATATGAATTTCCGACTCACATTCGATATATATCGATCCCATATTTCTTTATATAGCGACGTGATTTTTGTTTAAGATTGATGCTTACTCAAATACCTAAAAAGTTATTTCAGGAATTTTCGAAATTCGCCACCTAAGGATGTGAAAAGTGGTGAAAAGTGGTGAAAAGCGTTTTTAATTAATCGTCGATATATCTTGAACCCAGTGGGCTAATGTTGTGTTTTTTACGTCCACGAGATACCAATAAAGTATTTTAAAAAATGATTCAAGGGTTTTTCGAAATTTACTCTCTTAAGTGGTGAAAAGACCGTGAACGTGTTTTAGATAAATCCTCGCTATCTATCGAACCCGTCGAGATATAAAAATAATTTTTGCTTCAGAATGATAATTACAGAAATTATCGCAAAACGGTTTTCAGATTTTTCGAAATTAGATTTCTCAATACTGTGCAGGAGTGATATGTTTTTTTTTTTTTTTTTTTTTTTTGTGAATGATCGATTTTGATTCGCCTGAACAGGCAAGCGATGTGATTTACACATCAGTTGGATACTTATACAAATGTCTAAGATGTAAATTAAAAATATTTTGAAATTCGACACCCAAAAGGGTGAAAACGCACGAAATTTGTTTTCCATCAACCCACGATATCTATCTAACCAGTAGCGATATTGAGGCGTTGTTCGCGTCAGAGTGATGCTTACGTAAATATTAAAAAAAATATGTATGTATTTTTTTCTTTATAAGAAACGTAATTTCAATACTAAAACTTGATCAATAATCAAGGCAGAAGATTCGAAAAGCAGGAACGAGCAGCGAGAAACAACTTATACAGGAGTTTCACTCTACAGTAACCTATCGAGACGTGGTGTTGTTCAATCTCTATGAGCCCAGGACACAAATATTTTATTTTATTTTTTTATTAAATTTTATTTTTATGAATTATTTCGACGTTACGTGACGCAGTTGTTTGTTACTCAGGCCTAAATTCCGGGAGGTTCTCGGCTTAAATTCCGTTAAATGCTGCGTGCGAACGTTCAATTCTGACACAAAAACTACAAGGCAGATCGAATTAGTGCAATTTACATGTAGTCTTTAAAAGGGGTAAAATTGCAGTTCGCTTTCCACTTAGGTTCCTCTACAATATCAGCTGACATATCGTCGGTATACTGCCAAAACTGATTAAGTCATAAATGCTATTTCGTTTAAAAACTGTATTAAATTGTAGATATTAACAAAATTTTGGTATGTTACTATACTGTGACACAACAGTAGGAAACGACGAATAGACTTTAAACTTGGGCAATTGTTCGTGAACAACATATACATATTCCTAGCATTTTTATATTTTGTCTCATTTTGACTTTGTCTTTTTTGGCAGTAAACCAACGATATATCATATCACTAATCTCAGGTTTGGGGCACCAAATACGTTTCCGCGAAACCTTTACACTTTGAAACTTTGTAATGTAAATAATGTTAAAGTGAATATTTTGAAAATATATAATTGAGGGCACCGTCACCAATGGTGGTGCACAGGGTAAACAGATGTTTTTCATTCGATTAACGTCTTACCTTAGGTGTCTGTAATCACCCCACAGCGTCAAATAGGCAGGGCTATAAATAAGGCCCAGGAGTAGTCGCTGTTAGTGGCGAGGACAAACTTAAGACTGCTTTTCGCGTGGACAGCTATAGCTACTTATCCTGCTGCAGAATTAGTTCAACTAGCCGCTTGGACATTCTAACACTTGATAACTGAAGTACCAATCTGGTGTGCAAAGAGGTTTTTAAATTAAAGTAAATATTATCAGTTACGAATAGGGCCTAATACTCGCGAGCAAAGCCGCGGGGGACTGCTAGTTAAGGTATAAAATACAAATGTTTGAACTATCTGTTGTATTTTACTGGAAACTAGTAAATGTGGACATTCATCTTTCTTCTCCTGTACCCTTAATGTCAAATCTTCTTTATGGACATAAAATTTTTCTAAATTTCCAAAAAAAATAAAAAATAAAAAATATGTTTATTGGGTCTTTTAAAAATGCAAACATACTTTATTACATTATGTTCGCCTAAAAACTCTCTGTATGTAAACATGTTTTTATAATTTACAACAAAAGCATATATCATAAATACTCCATTTGTAGCAAAAATTATCCGGTGTCGTTAATTCTTTATCTCTTCTTCCGCTTCTTTTAATTTTTTCTCCTGCGCCAAAATATATTTGTATTCATCTTTTAAAGCTAGAGTATAACCAAAATATTCAAATTTTCGTTCCTGTACACTAACATTACCTAATTCTTGCTTTCGCTTTTTGTATATTGTAAATACGCTCCACGAATTAATTTTATTTCCTTTATTGAATAAGGAAAGAATATGTGGGAACAAATTTTTTTTCCTAGATGTACAGAGGATAAAGTTAGTTATTTAATCAGCTTCAATTCTTCTATGTTTATTTATTTTGGCACAGAAGAAAACGAACTAACGGATTTAGAAAAAAATACGTTTCTCCGGATTATATAATGCAAGTCATCTAGTTATTCAAAAATGTATTTACAGTTGATAGGTAAGTAGTTAAAGCTAAATGCAGATAAAACATATTTAACTAACTTATTTCTTTCCTCTTTACTTTCTGTCAATTTTATTTGTATTCGTGTTTTATATATATATATATATATATATATATATATATATATATATATATATATATATATATTCGTGTTTTTGTCGCCCCAATAAATATATTGTAATAGATTTTTATATACAGTACAACAACTCTCTAGTAAATAATAAGTTAATTTTTTTTTAATTGTAGGTACTGTAACTGAATAAAACGGAACTTTCTCGGAATATGTATTTACTATTTTTTTGCTATTAATTCCCTAACATAATGTGACTGGAGCAAAGTCTTGTTCTTCTTAGAAACTTTGGTCAGCGTAGTCATAAATTGTTTGCTTCTAAGCGAGTAATTTTATTAATTTATTTAAAGTTGAGGAAAATGTTTATTATTAAGTTTTATCTGGACAATTAAAAAATTATATATTATCGTTTGCCTAATAGTTGGTAAACTTCTGAGCTTCATAATTGGGAAATAACTTTACTGCAACTTTTTATTTGAAAACTAGAATGTATCTATATTAAACAGTCTTTTCCAACGGAAAAATTATAATTAACTGCTACATTATTTTTTTTGTTATTAGTCTCTTATACGAAAATAATAATTATTTGAAATAGATCGCAGGCTTTCGCGGCCGTTGTCTGAATTTTCTTGGCTTGTGGGTGTGAGCCACGTCTGGAGATTGTCTTGCAACATTTCAGCAGTCGTTGCAGCTGCCATCATCAGGTAGTCTGAGTCGGATACCAACTGGCAGATGCAAGAGTTGCAGGGGGCTTATTCTGAGTTTCGTGGTTGCGAAGCAATAGTCGGTATGAAGCAACTGTTCCGCGGCCTACTGAAAAAGTCGTTTCCCTTCCAGTCCACAAAATCCGTATTCAGAGTTTTAGTCGGTACGAGGGCCAGCGCGTTCGGGTATCTTCGGCTTTAAGGACTTTTTCAAGCAGTGTTCCAAAATGGCGAGCACTGCAACATTCAGGTGTATATGAGCGTTTTTCTTAATTTTAGGAGTTTTCATGAACTTATGTAAGTGTCAAATAATAGACAATATTAATCTTGATAACTTAAAAACATTTCCTCAGCTCAAACGGGTAATAATACGCAATTAAACGTTTGTCGTTTGAACACCGAAGCGTTCTTCTCATATTTTCTTTTTGGAGTAACTTCCATTGTGTAGCGGTAGAGGAGTGGTCTAGCCCGTGAGTTTGTTTTTAGATGTAGAAGGATTTGTGGTTCAAATCTCGTTCGATTCTTTACTTTTTTTTAGGTTGTTTTATATTATGTGATAAAGTCGTACGTGACATATTCTTTTGTAATAAATTGTTTATTCCGTGTAGAATTTTTGTTTTACTTAATTTACCGTTACTATACAATCTAACAGAATGAAGTGAATTGCTAACAAACGTAGATATTTTAAGTACATAATAATTATAAAACCTGTACAAAAAGCGTCCTAGATAGTATATTTTTTATTGAGTTAAATAAATGTTCAAAGCTTAGTCTACAGTATCTACGAAGATGTGCATTTTTAGATCGTATTTTCAATTTTTTTTTTAATAAGAAAATAACTGTAATTATGTCCTGACTTCAGACATGTGCAAGTGTTTCCAATAGGCTCTATTGATCGGAGAAAAAAATATATATGCGTGTTTATTATTATTATTTCACGTAACGTATGCGTTTCTATACTATTCGTCCGATTGCGATTAAATTTTGGTAGGTTATGCGTGCACCCTCGAAGGTTACTGACAGAAAAATTTACATATCATGGAGGTAAGAATAGAATAACATGTTAACAGTTTTATAAAATAAAGGGAGGGGAGTGGCGAAACAGAGCAAGCAGAACGAGGGATACACAAATTTAGCGAAACACTTTTACGTGTTTCTAAAATGGCCATTAACGATAATTAAAACAATATTTTCCTATTGTTTAGAATTTTCCTAAATTTAAAACCACTCGAATTAAGTCGCGGGCAACATAAAAAAAAAAAACATGGATGGGTATGTAGGCCAATTTCTGTGTGTGTGCGTGCGCGCGTATGTGTAAAAGCAACGTTATAACAACATGTTTAAGTTTTTAACAAAGCAGTTAATTATCTACACATGTAAACTATAATTTTAAAAAGTAATAAAAATTCACGGAGTGACCGGGAATTGAACCACGAATCCAAAAAACAGCAAGCTAACACTCGCCGCATCCAACTTTTTTTTTTTGTTATTTAATAAAAATGTTTGGTGCAGCGGAATTTTCCGCATCAACACTGCACCAACCATTCCCCCTTTAGGTTTGACATATTTCGAGAGAGACCAGCAATTTTCGTTTGACAATTTGTATGGTGACAAGGTTTGAGACCCAATTGACAAACACAAATTAGCACCCAGCCTGACCTGGGAACCGAACCCAGAACCCCTCGCACCAAAGTCGGCCGCTCAGCCAACTGAGCCACGGGGGGTCGCCACTAAGCCAAGCTCACATTCCTGGTGGACACTTTCAATCAATTGAAATTATAGATTTAACAAATATCAAATATAAACGCGTCTTTTGTTTTCCAGCTGTTTACTTATTTAATCTCATTACGTGTATTTGCTAAAGGAATGATTTGTTCAACCTTTACTCACGTTGCTAGCTAGATATCTCCTAGAAGAGACTTGTCCCACAAGTACACAAATAAGAAGAAAATAGTTGTGGATATTATGGCAGTTACGGTAAATTATTTCCATTTAATTAAGCCGAGTCGTTGAGATAGAAACAACATTTCCTTTCCATGTGTAAGTATAGCAGATATAACTACAACGTCGCCATATACCCGCCATTGCGAGTTACCGACGAAATTCAGCCTTTCCAACTGCTCGCGAGCAGTTGGTAAGTTTCTACCGGACTCGTGACGTCAAACGACCCCCGTTTTAATCTTAGAATACCAAACAGTCGTTTGGAACCGACTATCGCTCAGTAACAACTTTTTTCGTAGGAAACAGAAACTCAGAATAAGCCCCCAGGTCCTTATGTACCCTGGTGTCTGGGTGGATGCTTCCTGGTTGGCTGAGCCTGTCGGCCAATCACAGGCCTGCTTGCACCTGATTGGCCAAGGTGGTTAGCCAATCCTGGCTCTCTCCTGGTAGACCTTCTGATTGGCTTTATCTACCAGGAGAGAGCCAGGATTGGCTATTTAATAACGCTGTATCCAGAAACTCAGAGTTTTACCTTTAATTTCTGTAGTGTTCCTTGCAAAAACATCTGGTTCAATTACACTTTTAAGAGTTGTTACACTCCTTAGGAATGTACTTAGCCTATATGACATATATATGTTTTGATGTTTGATTTCATTACTAACAACTGCCTAAGTATGACGGTGGAGTTCAGTACCGCCCTATATATGTGAAAATATATGTGTTTAAACATGATTAATAATAACTAGACCATTCATTTTTGGGAGGTGATTCCTGACGTCAAAATATGACGAAACCATAATATCTTATATAACTTAAAGTTATTACTACGGGAGGTATACACCTTTAAGGTAAGATGTTTCTGAAAGCTTTTGTGTACGTAAATAAGAAACTACATGATTTAATGTTCCAACTTTTTCGTATAAATTTATTTTGAATGAAGTTATTCACAATTTCGTTAAAAAATCTCTTTTACAATAATAAAATCGATAGATATATAATTTTTATTGTTCGAAAAGTTGTTATAGCGCATGATAATTAACAGTTTTAATAGGGTAAGAAAGTCAAGGTTGCAGAAACAAATGAAGCAATAATACATAAGAAATTTTAAGAGCAAACTTTTATTTAAATGCTCTTAAAAGAAGAAAATTAATTTTTAATTAAATCAAATCGAATTTCTTTTTAAACAAGCTTTTATTTGAATGCTCTAAATTGAGAAATTTTACTTTAAAATAAATCAAATCCTTCAATTTATTACGTTACAAAATTTATATTATGTGTACTAGTAAATCGCGAAATAAACTTATTAAAATAACACATTATTACTTATTTTAAGAATTACTTATGTCAAGATGAAGTTACATATTATGATCTTGTTTATCTACACAGGTAAGTCTCGTGACAAGCTTTTATATAATATAAATTATGTAACGCAGTTAATTAATGGGTTCAACTTAAAACCAATTTTTTCTCTCTTTAGAGGATTTAAATTTAATATTGTTTTAAAATGTCTTATTAGTAATTTATTTTTTAGTTATTTTGGCATGTTGTTCCCACGACTACCGAAAAAATTTCCGCTGACCCTCCCAGAGCTTTGTTTAGAAGGGTAAGAGTTAATACAACAGGGTTCTCCCCGGAGCACTGAGGTGGTACGTTCACATCACATGTCATACACTCTGATGCCACTCAGTCCTCGGCACAGCCTCACCATGACTTGGGTGTTTGGAGGTATGTGCCACTTATATCATCTTAAAGCATTCTTGTGCCTAACAAAACACTGTTCCGGGTTTGCTTTTGGATTTTTTCACCACCGCTAGGATTTGGCCAGGGTGTAGGTCGATATTTGCAAAACACGACCTCGCTGAGTCTTACCACTTATCCAGGCAGTAGTACACAATATCCCCTAAGAGCTGAACGTGGACGTAATTTTATCTGTATTCTTCTCAGCAAGCCCTTTCATTTGATACCCATTTCATAGGAGTGCATAAAAATAACTAGTCCGCCAACTTGGGCAGTCCGCCAAATTGTATTTAGAATGACGTCACTTAGCTAACCATACATTGTCATCCAAACTAAACGTGTATGCAAAATTTCAGCTCAATCGGTTGAGCATAACTGCTTTCAAATTCAGTTGCAAAGTTTACCCGAACAAACGTTCAAACAATAATGAAGTTTGTAAAAAGGTTGCCTCCGTGTTAAACTCTGACGGCACTTGTAATCGTTTAAATTCTATTTATGGTCATTTATAAATTGTGTTAATAACGCATGTCACTATTCAAACTGTGTAGCGTGCACTAGGTAGTTTGTCTACCACACGGGCGCAGTGCTTCGTTCATTTGAGCACTTATCTTGTGTACCACTGATCACACAATCGCCGAGTATTAACAGGAAATAAGTAAATATTATCAATAATAATAATGAAACATCATTTACACAAATACGAGCATACCATTGTTATCACGGAAGTTTATTCGAAGTATTGTTTTTACAACAGCCCTTGGTGTACGGTATTTATGTTTACAGAACGTGTCACAACTTTGTTTAAAGAGGTGATATGAGATGTCGGCAGACTACTGGCAATGTAGTCGAAAGAATTGCCAGGCTATAAGAAAAAATCTTAGTGTTTTCCGAATGACATTTATTTAACTAATTTAGTTTGTTCATTTTAAGTGTCATGGACGCCTGTAACTTAATGCGGGTGTTCTCAGCGGTCAGCGCTTCAGCGTTTCACTTATGTGGTGAAGCGAGGGTCAGTGGTTCGATTCCAGTGCTTACAAGACCATAAAAGACGGCGATTCAGGTAATAAGAGTGGTTAGAAGCCGACGTTGAGTTCAGTAGGTGTTATTATTCAACGACTTTCTGAGAATAACTGTACTACATAAAACCATACATATTTTATAAAATAATAAATTTAGTTCGGAACACAACAAGCACGTTGTATTTAATCTGAAAATACTTAAAGTGACATCGCCAGTTGTGCGTCGACATCCCAGTCCGCCTCTAAGTAACTATGTAACACGATCTGTAAACACTAATACTGTACCAATGGTTGGTGTAAGATCGGTAAATTTGATTAACGTGTGTGCTTTAGATTGTTATGTTCGTATTTTTTTAACGATATGTCATTAACATAATTTATATGGTTTTCAAGATGTTACTCGGTGAATGAGTGGTCAATGACATTACATGCTGGGACTAAATGCAAACTGAACGTAGATGCATATAAATGCGTCCGTATGGTTCACAAAGCGACACAAAAGTGACATTTTTTTTTTTGTTTCCATCAAAATTTATTTTCTTAGTCTAGCAGCAAATATTAATTAATATGACTTTGCCACTTTTCGAACCATTACTATGATGCTTCTACTTATTTAATCAATGTCAGAGGTATAATATTTCAAAATTAAAACAAGCACTTTTAACAGTTTCCTTCAAATAAACTCTACACGAAAAACTGGTTCCTAATAGCACGTGTAGTTTATTATTTACGTACACAATAACATTCCCAAATCTCTTACTTCGAGAGTGCGTAACTTCCGTAATATTAACTTTACTATAAAAGTCGCCCATACGTTGGTAATATTTAGTCGTAAAGCAATCACGTCCAAAAAAGTGTCGGTCTAATTAAAAATCATCCTGTATATATGGTGTGTTTGAATATCGTTTAAAGCTCTTTCACACATTATAAGGGAGGCAAAGACAAGTAAAACGATAATACACACTTAGGGTCAGGGATGCTAAGAAATAACTGAAATTTGACATACAAGTATCGGTCTGTTTTTGCAACATGCGTTGACAGAACAACAAAACAAAATATTTGACGTTTACCAACACAAGTGGGTCGACCTAACAGTCCGCGGGGCAGCGGTGATGTACCGATCGCATCCCTTCTAGACGATTCTGGTTAGATGACTGATCGGGGTCACTCCAATAATCTCACACTTGGGACTCGTGTGTTGGTACGAATAGTTTATGGGATACCATGGAGAGCTGCGATTTCTTCTATGCTTTTAATGTGGGCTTTCTACATAATCACATCAGCCACCTTCATTCATTTAATACCGCGCTATGTAAAACACCTACATAGGTCTAATGCTGCCATAAAATTGGCAACGGTGCACTTCTTTTCTTCTAACAGCTACATGAATATCGGTCAATAGGACAGGTTAAACGAAAGGGCGACATTTTGGGAACTGCGTCAGTTGTTGAAATTTAAACGCTGGTTGCGAACCTTGATGACTACAATTGGAGGGTCAATTTATGTGTACTTTCCATTTCCTGCGACCCTAAATTTATCACACAATTGTACTTGTCTTTCCATCCCATACAACGTGATACAGAAATTTAAATGTATACAGGAACATCCTATGTATATATATATATATATATATATATATATATATATATATATATATATATATATATATATATATATATGCATATATGCATGTGTGGGAGCATATTTAACAATCGTTTCGTTTCAAAACCATCTCATCAACCACCAACATTTCTGTGGATATAAACCATTATGACAGTTATTGAAGTCTCGCCTTACGCTCTTCCCTTAGCAATCTCCGCATTTACAATGCTATGTCATCTTTTCATTTAATCAAGTTCACTTTCGCTATCTGAAAGTAAACGTGCAGTGACTATTCTGAGAATATTATAGCTATTTCTTTCAAATTCAACGTTACTTATGTTTAACATAATAAAATATTTGGATATTGGTAAATTATTTTAAATACATTTCTAGTCTCCCACCTCAGCTTTATCAGAGGTTCATTTTTGCCCAGATATTTCAGGAAGCATGGTTAACTAAGTGTACAGCGTTTCTGGTACAATTAATTCGCAAATATGCAATCCTCCAATTCACAAAATATCAAGAAGTTATAATTGTTTAAAAATTTTTGTGTGAAAAGAGTTTGATACTTCTCAGTTCACGCGGTTTGATATTACGTATTTAATTTTTTTACAAATTTTAAATGATTTGCAATTATTTCTAACATTTGTCTTGTGTACCGCCACACAAATGTTTGATCAACGAAAATCGTAAATTTTACTGGGAACAATACAAAAGTTTTTGTAAAGAATCGTGCGTAACCGACACATGCAGGTTCTTCACCACAACCGGCAGTACAAGCCCGAACCGCCCCTGCTACCGATATTTATAACAGGTATAGTCTATCCTTTGCCATATAACAGAGTCCCTAATTCGTAAGCGAAATCTTCCCAAATTTCGTAACGTAGAAGAAGCTTATTATCAATTTTAGTACTGATAATTAATAACCATTGTCCTGTTGCATCGTCTGTTTAACTGTAATCTCCAGTTCCTCACACTTAAGGAACCTAGGCTAGTAATCACAGATAGCAAAAGCTAACATATTGGTCGGTGTTTCACAATGGAAACTTACATAAAAATGTTGCAGATCAATAGTATCAAACTTATATGTGTCGACCATTATGTGTAGGTACACTGAATTTATGCTATTTTGTTGTATTACTTGAGACTAAATGTATACACCAGCCAAAGTATATGTAATTATACTTTATGTTTGAAACAGTATGTAAGGCCTTTAGTAAGCATGATTCATTCACAAATATGAGCACCAATTGGTGGCAGTTACCTGAGGCTAATGTGACGACGAGGTAGGCCAACAGCACGACGTGGTGTTCCATGGTACGTGTCTTGAAGCCAGGCAGTCACACACTGGATGCTACTTAAAATGTCTTTATCATCACAGCCACACTTCCCGGATATGATGTCTGATAATCTCACCCACCACCGCCCGCAGCTTGCAGCCCACAACAGTCTAACATCTTGGTTCGTCGTTCTCTTCTGTCGATACCCTAGCCCTGACTTCACATACTCGACGTCTCGCGTACTTCTTACACAACCTAACCGTCCTGATTGCAGCGCTCAAAAACTTGTAGTATTATGGTGAACTTGGCAAACTGCAGCCAAACAACAAGGGGGACAAGTTTCCAGGCGAGTGTCCAGGCCTGTTCTTCTACGGCTGTTGTTGTAACAAAACTACTACAACGGCAACATGCAAGGCGATCAAACAGATGTTCGGTATTCATAATAGAATAAATGCATAACATTTTTAGAGAAAAGCACTTGCACTGTTATGGCCAACATATAAAAACAAGAAAAATATCCACATTATTGAAGAGAATGAAGCCCTAATAAATTTCCGTCAAGCGGTAGCTTGCTCAATTTGAAGCTAGCAGAAAAATAATTATAAGATCACGACATTAAATTTTAGTACGCGCAATCGTTCATTTAATCTCATCATTTACGAAAATCATTTTAATCTCTATATCTGCATTGCGATACGATGTTATATACATTGTTTTTTTGTAGACAAGACATGTCCGGAAATAATTAGTGCTGTTAATAAACTTTATTTCAATGGCAGCATAGAATGTATAATATATGAGCAATAGATAATAAGAATCGCACTGTTAGGAACTATTTGTAAAAATGAGCAATATATTAGCTTCATTAACCCGTTCAGTCACGTTGGAATTCATAAGCTAATGTGCTGCAGTTATAAAATATTTTGTTGTGTACTGTACTTGCACTAGTTTTATTACTTGTAACCAGTAAACAACATTCTCGTTGCTCAGTGATCTTTATACCAACCAATGAAGGACTAGTGGCTTCGGTATTTCCACAGGGTAGGTTGATCAAAGGCGAGGTGCAGGAGGGTATGTGCCAAAAGTACTTATCTCGACTTACAGCACCTACCATAAGATTCAACCCCATGAAACATGTCCTTAAATGTGGACACTGTGACTAGACGGGTTAAAGCAAACGAATTTTTGGCACACTATAAACTAAAAAATTATGCAAATCACAAAACGTAGAATATCAATGATATTTTAGAATCTAGCATTTTTTAATCGGACAGAAAGATAGCATAACTATAAGATTATGCAATTTAAATTTTAGTGCACTTTATCATGTTCTTCTCAAATATTAAATGTGCCCGAAGCCAGATTTGCGATACGAAGTAATGTTGTGAGTTGGTAAATCAAAGCAGATTCATCAATACTTAGTGGAATTTATGAACTTTATTTATTTTACCATTATATACGTTTTTACGGTGCATATTAACTGAAAAGACATCACGAAACATATTATTACCGACAAGTATCAACGTATTCAAGTAAAACTATTTTTTCAGCGAATCGAGTCATGTGAATAGTATGTTTTTTTAACCATTAACAAACTGCACGAATAAGAAATACATGAACATGTTACTTACACATTTTTGACTTCCCTGTTGTCACTTAATTTTAAACATGTATTAACATTAAAAATCAATTAAAGTGGAAATTAACAACGATATATAACGAAATATTTTATTAATATGTACAACTACTGTAAATAAAATACAAGATTAGTTGTGTTTTGCTGATATACTATTGATGCCCTAGTAATACTTATTTGGTAACTTCATCGAGTAAAATTTGGTCTATTTATGCAGTGCTCATATTATTATTACATAGCGAAGTGTAGGTTTATGAATTCATTGCTGAAATAAGTAGTGCTTCAAGAATAAGCATTACTGAATGGTATACCGCACTGTGAAGATTTCATTCTATGAACTAAATATATTTATTCATTACACTTTTGTTGGCTCTGGGTTTGTTGCATGGACCAAAAATTTCGTTGGTGTAAAAACACGCTTGTTTCATTTCGGCAGGATCAGGGGCTGGTATCTCTATAGGACCTTCTCTGACCGTCAGCCATGTTCTGTTTTAGTACCAGGTACATGGCATGGGGCGATAGTAAAGAAACTAGTCCGAAAACGTACGAGGTTACCCGGGTAGAGTAGATTACTTTTCTTGTTTTCCCTCCGCCATTTTACTACAAAATTAAATGGCGTCAATTGTTAGGAGTATTTTCATATGATATTTGAAAGAACTGTGCTGCAATGGGAGTGCATTACTGGATTTAGTTGCTTGGACGTACTACATTGCGAAATAAATGACTGTCAAATGTCAAAGGAAACTAAACAAATAATGGAAAACCATATATAAGCATAGTATGCTTTAGTCAAATGCATACATACACAACGTGGAATTCCAAAATGGAATCGTGTCAGATGAAACAAGGAACAAATAGATAATAAATGAAAATAATAAAAATTATAATCAGAAAATAAAAAAATCAAAGTAACGTGCAACACAGCGATGAGACAAAACATAAACACAGTGGGTATCAGACACGAACAAAAAAATAACCAAACGACACAACGAAGAGACGAAACAAAACACAACTTAAATCAGACACGAACAAGAAAATACAAACGACACAACGATGAGACGAAACAAAACACAGTAGTTTTCCAGACAGACAGTGTTACGACGTTTCGGGAACTAAGAATCTGTTCCTGTCATCAGGTAGACACACAGGGTTCAGGAACACGAGTGCGACTGATGAGGAGACTCCGAAGTCGTTTCCTCATGTGCCATCCGAGGCCGTGCTGTCGCGAGACCGAAGGCCGAAGCTTCCATAACTCGCTGGGTGTTTGTAAAATCAAATGTACCCCGACAGTCTAGTTTCAAATCATTGGAACGGCGGCGGGGCACGTGTAATTGTTTTAGCTGGGCTCCGGACCGAGGATACTGGAAAAACCATGGATTTGTATAGGGTAAACCCACATACCCTGCTCTGACAATGGGAGACGAGCTGTCTCCTGATCGGTCGCGCAGCGATTGGTTGTGAAGGTTTGAGTGTGTGTTTTTGTTTTGTGCTGTAAAGTTGTTTCGCTCTTAATCAATGGAGATTTTAATTCAGTACTCTGTTGACTGAAAATATTGCTATTGGTAATAATAAAGGCTGATTCTTTCATTTATCTTTCAATTTTGTCAGTTTCCTGTGTAAGTGGTTTAGAGTCTTCCGAAAGGATTTTGTGGCTATTTTCCCATGCATGTTCAGCCAGTCTAGATTTTTGGGTTTCGCCTTTTTTGCAATTGTTTTTATGTTCTTTGATTCGGATTGATAGAGCTCTGCCATTTTCACCAGTGTACATATGGCCACATTCGCAGGGTGTCTGACATACACAGTTGTGAGTTTGTAATAATAATGTGGCTGGTATTACTCTGGTGACCATAATTTAAATTGCAGATTAGCATCGGAATGCTGTTTGAAGTCCGTATTTATTTACCAGACGTCTTATTTTTTTTTTTCAGAAAGGCCTCGAACATACGGAATTACTAAGGTTCCCGCTGGTTTTTCGGTTTCTGTGGCCATAAGTGTTCTTTTAGGTTTCATGTGCTGTTTGATTGTGTTTGCCGGGTAACAATTGGCTGCAAATTCTTTATTTATTTGGTTGTGTTCTATCACTACAGATTTCTTGTAGGAACAAATAATCTCTGCTCGGTAGGCTAGTGTGCGAATTATGCCAGTTTTTGTCCTTTTTGAGTGGTTGGAAGCAAAATATAGATATTGGCCTGTGTGTTACGGTTTCCTGTGTACTTTAGTTTCCAGACTGCTGCTTACCCTGCTAACTAGTACGTCCAGAAAAGGAATGCTGTCACTGTTTTTTATATGTGAACTTGATTTATGGCCTCAATGAGTTTAGGAAGTTCACAAATTCCTCCACGGTTTCAGCCCCACGTTGCCAGATAGTAAAAGCGTCGTCTACATAACCAAACCAGATTTCAGGAGGGATATTGCTTTTCCTAAGTGATTTCTGCTCAAAGTTTTCTATGAATATATTCGCTATGAATGGTGAAAGTGAAGAGCCCATTGCCGTGCCGTCTGTTCTGTTTGATTGTAGAAACTGTCAAACTGGAAATATGTTGTGACACAAAGGGTAATCAGTTTCATAATAGATGGAATTGGTATAGTTGTTCTGTCCTTTAGAGTTGTGTCAGCTTCTAACTTGGCCTTGACAGTGTTGAGAGTTTCAGGCACAGGTACTGTGCCATATTATATACGTCACTACTTATATAAATTAAATATTTAAATGTTTTGTCTATATTTTCATAAATTTAGATTCATTAACTTTATTTATTTTATTGATTACTAACAGTTATTGGTTGTCAGTCAGTAATTTTATTTTACTCTGGACGTTTCAGTACATTTTATTTTTCATTACAGTCTATCTTTCCTTCACATGTTAGTTATGAGTAGAGCCGATTCAGGCTGCAGTAACGTGTTCTTTGTTAGCCGGACTTGCTTGGCTACGTTTTGCATAACTTAGCCAAGGCTTTGGTTTTTTTTCCCTTCACTGTTCCACGCTGCAGTGCGGCCATCTGCTGTGTCAGGGCGTGTGTACTCTGCATGATATCACGTGATTTCTCCCTTTCTGTGCATGTATGTCCGCGTGCAAGTCCCGTGCCATCATTTTTCTGGCTTCCCCTGCCATCTAGTGGCGATCTTTTAAGTTGTCTTCTGCTGCCTTGCAACCCCCTTCCTTCCTCAAGAAGCTGACTTCCTTGCCGTAGTCAAGCACTCTTTGTACGGCAGTGATAGAGTCATGATGTGTCACTGTGGTGCCTGCTCGTGGGTGATGTACTTAGGAACATAGTCGATTATGGCGTTATTATTCTTTTAAGTACCCACGTAGTATTTATAGTCGTAGAACTGTAGTTTTTTTTTTTCTGATGTGACTTCTTCTTCTGTCCCTCAAGGTTAGTACTCGTCTGTTTATTTTCTTACGTCTGCGACTATTTTGCTTTTCAAATGTCTTTACTTATTCTATGTGCTCACAGCGAGGGTCCACGTCACGGACACTAAGTTGGTCCACGTCATAGAAGCTACATTTTTCAACTTTTCACATTGCCGATGAGGCCGTTGTAGTTTCAACGTCTCTGTGTTGCGCACCATGGTCGCTTCAGCTTTCACCACGGGTTTGCTCTGATCTACATCTCCCTGCCTTATGTTGGAATGCTGGCATGGTGTTGCCTATGCCTTTGGCGTGTTACTATCTCCCGACGGCATTATTTTTACTTCAGGATTGACACGGCCTTCGTCGATCGTCAGCTAAGTCTGTTATTTTGTTTATTGTATTTAATTCTTAATGTTTTGCATAAAAGGGTTTTATTGACTTTTGAAAGATTGATGTCATGATACTGAATTTTGTTTTTAAGACAGCATTTGCTTTCATGTGAAATTTAAATTTTATGTAACATAATTTTTTTGTTAATTTAAAAAAAATATTTTTTAACTTTTCTATAATAAATATTGTGCGGGGTACCCCTTATATCTATATTATTGTTTGCATATAATTTTAATAATTAATTTCAACTATTCATATATGCTTACATGCCTAACCTATTTTAATGTTATTTATATCTTGTTTGTTTCCATATTCGAAAAGAAAAAAACATTTAAATAAGAAATAAAATAAATGTAAACAATTTCATTATTTAACAAACTGCAAATCAACATCTTATTAAGTATTATTATTCCTCTGGGCAATTTAACAATTTTGAAGTATCTAGTAAGGTTAAGTTCTATTTTCTAAACACCTTACATTTTATTTTATTTTAATTCTTTTGTGCGGTGTGCTTGTGGCCTAGTCGTCTTTCTCAAGTGTTTATTTTGTGTATTCAATCGCATTTATTTATATGTTTGTTGTCCTGTTAGTTTTTTTGGCCGCTTTGTTTCTTTAATGTGAGGCTGTTTTGAACAGGAATTTTGTTTAGCGATTATAAACACTTGAGTGTATTGCTTCCAATTCATTAATTATTTCTCTCACCGAACCACGCCGGCACAGTACATTGGTGAAAAAGGCTTTGGACATCGAAACTCACTAGGGTGTCTGGGTTTTCTATTTTCAAAGTTTTGGCTATGGATTAAAAATTACTAGAGTATTTTACAAAAGTTGGTGTCTGGCCTGCGAAGTGTTAAAAATTTTTCATAAGATATTTTGATAGTTTTTGGCATGGAGCATTGCAGCAGCTGATGATCGGTCGCAGAGGCATGTCGGGTTTATAGATTCTTGGAAGACAATATATTTGGGGTGATCTACTGCTGTGTGGCGTCAGCTCTGATCTTGTTTTATCTCGGATGTACCTTCGATGTTTTTTTTTTCAAAGTGTGATTAACTTCTCCTTCTATGCTGGCAGTGGGGTATTTTCAAGATGTGTGTATTGTTCAGTGGTGGTCAGATCTGTGATATTTGTCATAGTCTGATTTATCTAGTACCACACGCACCGTTGTGTCGTTTTGTTATTTTTCTGTTCGTGTCTGATACCCACTGTGATTTTGTTTTGTCTTATCGCTGTGTCACATTTTACTTGGTTTTTTATTTTCTGATTATTATTTTTATTATTTCCATTTATTATCTGTTTCTTCCTTGTTTTATCTGACCAAATTCCCTATCGGAATTTCATGTTGTGTATGTATACCTTTGACTAAAGCATACTCTACTTATTTATGGTTTTCTATTATTTGTTTAGTTTTCTTTGACAGTCATTAATTTCGCAATGGAGTATGTCCAAGCAACTGAATCCAGTCAGGAGTATTTTCATGTTGGTTTGGATTATTTTTTTACTGTACGTTATTTTCACTCTGGTTACTGTTCTGAGGTAATTTATGAATACCCGCGACGATAACACACAAGTTCTCAGGCGTTTGTATTGTTCTTTTGAAGAGTTGAAGAGCAGGCCGTCGCTTTGTTCATTTTTGTTGATATACGAACAAGAATCTACCTAATTATGGAAGTCTTAGTTCAGACTATGTTACGAATATGTTACGAAATGTATCATACTTTATTCCGAGCAAAGTTAGGATATACCAGGTATGAAAAATTAAATATAACATTCATTGTATAATATTTCTATTAGGCCTAGGGCCTATAACCAAGCTAGAGAATCACTACGTCAATGGTATGATAGGCCTACATTACATCCTACGGTTCTATAAATATTCCTACATAGTAGGCCTATTTCCTCAGTGAGATTTCGGCATGATTACAAGGGTAAATTTTGGACATTTTTTTGCTCTCTAAAATGTATTTCTATCTGCTCTTTATGTGCTTCTTGTAGATGCAATTAGTGGTATGTAATATATTATAACAAAAATGTAACTATCGGACATTGCAATATAAAGTTGTGTGGACTTGGTTGACATTGTTCTATGTCGTTTATAATTAAAAGACGATTTAAACAAAATAAAATGTTATATTTTTTTTAATATAGGCTACAGAAAATTTCCAGTTGTACAGACACGTTTAGAAATATCATGTTCCTCAAATTAAATGACTAGTTTTTTGTATACGTATGTGCCACCATCAAAGGTACCACAAAAGCAATGAACGAGACTTAACGCGCGACCGTTTCCTGAACGTCCTGGGATGTTATCGGATAAGTCACGGCTTATTAATTGCCGTCCCGTGTGAGGATATAAACAATTGAAGGCAATTCTCGGGAGTGTTTTTTTTTTTTTTTTTTTTTTTTTTTT
>PNEQ01087356.1:0-11514 GCA_003012365.1 Medauroidea extradentata | reverse complement strand
TTAACCATTTACTTAATTTTTGTCTCCTTTCTTTCGCAAAACCTTTTCCACCAAATAATCTTAATTCTAGTCTGGTTGATAATGTTAAGATATTGCACCAAAAGTGTTACTTGTCTATGGTAACTTCCGTGTTGTTCAATCTTTGTTTGTAGCTGTGACGATGTTGGAATGTGTCAAAGGAAATTTGTGTTGAAGAGAATCAACAAAATGGTTTATGTCAGAAGTTGTAGTGTAATTGCAGGTGAAAAAAGTGAACTAAATAATATATTGCAACAAAATAAATAGTATCTATATTTTATTGTTCCGTAGAGTTGATAAATTCAACACATAAAACATACCTTAAATTGGGTCATTTTGTAAATCATAAATTCTATATGTTACTGAATATGTGTGCAATACTTCAGATATTTAAAATATTTCAGTCAACCAATTTGGTGTACATCCAATTTCAAACAATTTTTTAGCTTTACTTGTACAACCTTTATCTCCAACAGCAAATTTTGGTTTAACAAATTTTCTCGTTTAATCAAACATACCAATTCATATAGGCCTAGTGGCTTCATTATTTTTATTTATATCTGCTCGTTTCATTTAGATTGCTCTATGAGTTGTGTTATTGTAATCACTTATTAATTTTGGTAGTAAACATATACTGTATACACACGTTTATAGCTTCCTTGTATAGCGAACATCATCCAACTTTTCTTCTTCAATGTTCTCTTAAATCTCTCAACACTTATTTCTTTTCGCTACACAGGTTGATTGGAAAAAGCACCGACAACGTTAAGTATGTTGTGCGGGACTACAAACTGATCATAATTGAAGAAGAGACCCATGTCCGGAAACGCCACGGTGTGGGCGCAGTAGAACGTCAATGTTCGACAACTGGTGTCATAGTTTGCAATCAATTTCGGTCTCTAAAACAGGTACGGGATCGTTTAGCTAACGATGTGACCGTAATAACATTCCTGCGAATGCGCTACTCGATACATTTGACTGAGGTAAGTTTAGTAGTCTCTCAGTGCAGTGTCGTGTTCGGCAGCAGTCGACATGTACCAGTATACAACAGCAGAAATGACCGACATTGTACTCGCACATAGCAAAACAGATTGAAAAGGTCGAACTGCTGCACGACTGTATGCGGAACGTTTTCCAAACAGACATACTCCACATCAGTTTTCGTTCGCGGCCACTGAGAGACGACTAAGAGAAGCCGGACAGTTTCACGTACGTACGTAGCAGTGTAACTTCTGCTTGTCACTTACACGGACCGCAGTATTACTACCGTACAGCAGTAGTGTCGAATGTTCACAATGTTATCCTTTCGTTACGTGCCAAAACGTTATGCGGGTCGACCACGTTCGACTCGAACACCTCAATTAGAGGAGGATATGTTGAGACTGGTCTAAAAGAACCCATCCACCAGCACTCGGCAAGTGGTACAGACGCTGCACACATCTCAAATTGCTGTGTGGCAAGTTGTTCACGACCAGCTGGTGCATCCATACCATCTGCAAAAAGTTCACGCATTACTGGAGGATGACTACCTACGATGAGTCCAGTTTGCGGAGTGGTTATTACAACAATGCGTTCTGCAGCCACAATTCCCGAGTTTGGGGCTATTCGCAGATGAATGGTCCTCGCAACGGAATTGTAAACCTGCGTAATGTGCATGTTCGGGCGGACGAAAATGCATGTGCGCAGGTGGTTTACGGTTACCAACACAGGTTCAGTATCAACGTATTGGCTGGAATAATTACGAACCATATCATTGGTCCATATCTACTGCCAAAGAGATTAACAGGAGTGATCAACCTCACATTTCTTAGAGATATCTGGTCTTATTGGATGAAGAGCCGTTGCAAATGCGACAGGTCATGTGGCTGCAATGTGACGGAACTCCACCACACTGTGATAGAAATGTGAGGAATCATCTCAACGTTACGTACCCAAATCGATAGATTGGTTGAGTAGGACCAGTTCCATGGCCAGCACGATCACCAGATCTCACACCACTCGACTATTTTCTGTGGGGTAGTATGAAAGTCATGGCGTATGCCACTCATGTAATATCAGAGGAGGACCTTATAGGACGAGTACATGGAGCGATTGAAGTTCTTTCCAGACAACCGCACTTATTGGATCATGTGCATACAGCTCAGCGCCGCCGCTGTAGACTGCATTTACGTCAGAGGTACACAGTTTGAACCCCGCTTGTAAACTGCTCTTTGCTGAATACTGTTTCTTCGTTTTATTGAGCACATGTGGCACGGACACATTTCTTGTCGCCGTGCGTTTCCGTACATGGGTTCCTTCTTCAATTATGATCAGTTTGTCGTCCCGCACAACATACTAAGCGTTTTGGGTGTTTTTTTTTTTTTTTTTTTTTCAAATACCCTCTATGTTGAATAATGTGTAATGATGTGTAATTTTTCATAAGTATTCGAAACTATTTATTAATAAATTCTTTTCCATTATTTAGAAGATGCTTGGTTTGTAGACAAAATAATAAACTTTTAAATACTAAAGTAGGCCTGATATTTTCACCAATTTTATCTTTAACTGATATTGCTCATACAAATTAAAACAAAATTTATATAATTCACAGTTAGCATATAATTAAATTCCTTGTTAATTTTGTCAGTATTATTAATATCCGGAATTCATTTCGACTAAATCAACTTGACAAATATAATAAATTCCATAAGATGGAACAGCTCTTCTAGAATTTTTTCCTGGCTGGTTTACGAATTTAATTTGCAACTTGATGTTTAATATTAACACCAATTAAAAAAATAGTAGTAACACATCTACAAATATGTTTTAATTAATTTTTTAATTTTTTTTTGTTTGTTCATACGGAATACTATTACCTCATGCATGTTTTTTAACACTTGAGACAGTATGCATCAAAATAATCAATATTCATTTATAAACATAACAGAAGATTAATGTGATGTTGACTTGTTTGAACGTGATGCTGACTTGCTTAACATTATTGTACTTAGTTTATGTTTTCTTATTTTATATGTGATAACAAAAGAAATGCTATAAAGTAAAATTAAGAAGGCAACAGCTAATTGAAAAATTTCAAATTTTCAAACAACTTCAAAGAGGTGAACACGAGAGAAATATATATTAGTAACAGCTTTTGATCAGTGGCGTTTTGTGCTATTGAGCTGTAGGGCTGCAGCCTTCCCTGATTATTAGGGAATTACAGTAAATCATTTTTATTTTCGCAGGTGGTGTTATAGAAGATAATTTGTTATAATATCTTTTGAATTACCTACTCGCCAAACACGTCAGCCGATCGCGAAATCTGAGGAATGCGAGAAAGTTTTAACAAGTTACTTGTGTATGCGTTTCCTGCCTCGGGCGGTCTGAACTAGGAAGGGCTGTGCGGCGAGCAGCCCATCGGACCTTGCTGGCTCATGCTCAGAGAGCGTCCCGGTCTGGCGAGCCCCTGAAGGAATATAAGGAATAAAAAAAATAATTTAAGATTAATTATTACCGAAAAGAAAGAAAACACTAAAGGGCGATACCCTTTTAAAATTATTTTTATTTGGACCGCAACTTGAAAACAATAAAAACATATGACAATTATCAGCGATGACCGCTACTGGCAAGCTCATAAGTGGACAATCGCCTTAACGCAACTCAAATTACAATTTAAACAAAAATTATGTTACCAAATATGGTATAACCTTGACAAATATATGAACGAAAAAATTTAATAATGAATAGAATAACAGCGGTAGGTTCCGAGATCTCTGCCTCGAAAATATATAATCATATCCACTCCATTTACAAGGAAGAAAAATTTATTTATAACTATGTATAGTTTTCTTTTTTAGAAAATAAAACACTTCCACAAATTCAAGCAAACCAAATATGTAAAAAAACTCGACCAGAATACTAGTCTGTGAACAGTAAAATTTAGGAGAGAAAAAATATATAATTTTAATTTAATTTGTTGTAGTTGCATAGAAAGAACAGAAGAATAAACTAATACAATATCACTCAGAAACAAGAATTTAATAAAGCAGTAATTTCCTAACCCAGACTTGAAAGAGCTGACTTCCGAACAGATATGTTAGCAAAACTTTAAATAGACGCTCTTAAACAACATTAAATGTAACTCCGGCCAGTCTCACATAAGTTCAGACAAAAAAGACTGAAAAATAATTAAGAGCTTGCTACCAGAAAGGTAGCTCAGGAGTGTACCTCCTGCAAACATTTCACATTGTCGCCAAACGCCTCTGGTTGGTTGGCTGCTGTAGCTCGAACTCACTCCGATACAAGACTGTCTGATTGCCTATAAACTATATTACTACGACTTCAAGAAACAATAAAACAGAAAAAAAAATGCTGCTTGGGTATTTCCTCCAACTAACCTGGTGGGAATCTACCCCAGCCAGAAGAACAAAACAAAAACTAAAAGATATTACTTACCTCACATGGTTGCTGGAAAAGCCCGACACCCCTAGTCGAGACCATCTGCTCACAAGCTTCGCCACACACTACACAGAAACTGCTCCCACTCCTCTCAACTGGGCTCTCTTGCTCTCTTAAGAGCAGGCTGAATAGTCTGCGTTGCCATATAAAGACACAGTGATTTCCATGTTAAACAGAAATCGAAATATCTCTGCCAATAATGAAGATAATGTTTTGAAACGAAAACCATATTTCGGGTTTTGAATAGTTTTATATCGCTACGTAAAATAATTGGTAATTTGAAAGTTAGAAATTCCCTTTTCTGTGAGTTTAAATCTACAAACCCACACAATTTCCAGGAGGTGTTAAAATAAACGTGGCTATCTGCATTGTGGCCAGATGATAAAAAAAGTCCACGATGGCACTAGGTTATCACAGCAAGGAGCAGCGCGGCTCTTTCACATGCATAACTTAACTGAAATTTAAAAAAAAATCAATCCTAGATGATTCAACACTATATTTTTCTGAATTCTTAAAGGCTGAAGCCAAATTGACTGAATGTAAATCGCAAAGGATTTTTATGGGCTTGGTGGCATTGCATGTTAACCATGACAAATTAAGGCGGCTAAGTGTTTAGAAGTTTGGGAACCGCTGCCCCAAATAATACCATCTGTTTTAGTTTTTGCAAATGTTATAACTACGTGTGAGCAGCTAACTGCATATTATCAGTAATGATAACAAGTGGAATAAACTTATCTTCACAACAGTCTGTCGAATACTGTTCATAAATAAATATGTTTTACTCTTGTATAAACGTCTTACGTCGCCGTGTTAAATGGTTATGATATATTTGGTAAGATTAAAAAATGTACTTATAAAATTCAGCTACTGTATAAAAATCGTTTTCACATTGTGGAAGTTCTAGTTGATTGTTGTTTTGTGTACTTTTGTAATATTTGTGAGCTAGTAAATGAATAACATAAGTCCACTCTTTTATTTCTAATTATAAGACCTCTATCCTAAAGGGCTCAGAAAATTACCCACATATAAATTTGTTGCTAAACTTGTAACACTGATGTCAGAAGTGGGATAGAGGCATTCGTTAATTATTCCATAATTTATTCTGAAAATTTAATCATTGCACACAATTGCTGTTTATTTTTAAATCAAACTACTTTATAAATTTTGTGTTTAAATTTCAATATAAATTGTGAATGATTACAAGAAGAATGTCAGTTGAAATAGAAGCTCTAAAAGCCCTCATTCGGGGAATGAGTGGCCAAATGATTTCAGTCAAAAACAGCGTAGACAAGAAATTAGATAGTGTAAATGAAAATGTAGATAAGCAAATATATAGTGTAAATGAAAATGTAAATAAGAAAATAGATAGTGTAAATGGAAATGTTGTTAAGAAAACTGATTGTTTCAATGAAAATGTAGATAAGAAAATAGACAGTGTGAAAGATAGTGAAAATGAATACATAAATAAGCAAGTAGATAGTGTAAAATAAATGGTGAAACAGAAAACAGATGCTGTAAACACGAAAGTAGACAGCATAAACGATAAAGAAGAACAGCAAAAAAGCGATTTAAGGAAGGAATGACAACAGTTTTGTCAGTGTCAGGAAGGTAGCCATTTTGTTACCGGAGAAGAAAAGGTCAGTTGTGACTCAAAACCTAAAGGCTGAGAAGAGAAGACCACGAAGTTTGAACCAGGCTGTAGTGTGATTTACAACCAGGCAGAAAATTGGTTGCAACAACTTTGTGTATCTAGTGTGCCAGCATCGAATATTGAAAAGGGGATTTCTGACAAGCCTGCTCCTTACGATGGCCAGACTCCATGCCGAGAGTACTAAAACCAATTCGAGGTTGTGGCCACCATAAATGGCTGGTCTGACCGGCAAAATGGCTACTATCTGGCTACCGTGCTGAGGGGACATGCCCTCAGTATACTCCAGCCGCTTCCAAAACAACAAAGTCTGGAATACTCGACATTAGTTATTGCACTTGAGCTGCGCTTTGGAGACAAGTACCCACGATGCCTAACTGAGGAGCCGCACCCAGATATCAGGTGAGCCACTGCAAGAATTGTGGCAGGACAATGTGCGACTCGCCCATTTGTCGCTCGAAGGATGTCCAGAACAGGCAGCAGTCGGCTTCTTCGTCGATGCCATCGCTGATGTAGAGGTCCGCCAAACAGTGCGCCTGGCCACCTTAATGTCTGTGCAGGATGCATTGGCCAGAACACTGGAGATTGAATATGCAAGAGGACCATCAACATGGCGTGCTGTGTGGTCGGTCGCACTGTCTGGCGACGAGAGAGATAACCGCTTAGAAAACACCTTAAAGAGAATGTAAACCATGTTCAATAGAATATCATCTATTACACCCCGCCCTAGACAACAAGGGCGACCAACCAGATGGGAATGTGGAGAACCCGGACACATGAGAGCCCAGTGTCCATAATGTTTACAGAAAAACCGAAACCAAGAGCAGGGTGAGGCTGCCCGATCTGGCCAGCCCTCGGGAAATATGTAAGCACCGGTCTTATGGGGCGCAGGTCGGTGACTGCGGGAGATAAGCCCCAAAATTTCTTCAAGTACGTTCAGTGAAACAAGAGTTTGATAAAATCCTAGTGGAGGGCAGTCTGGATAATGTTTATTCCAACACAGTTGCAGACACCGGAGTAACAATTACTGTTGCCCGACTGGACATCTTGTAGCCTTCTCCCCAGCAGACAAAGGGCCATAAATAAAAACAAAGCTTTCTAACGACAGTGACAGGCGAGACCAGACCACTGAAGGGGAAGAGAAAGATACAGTTGAAGTTAAGTGACCTCTGCATTGAGCACGAAGTATACATAGTCAACATTGAATATTAATGTTTATTGGGCCTGGATATGTTGCGCAAGTTAGAGTGCGGTAATGACACTCGGTTGGGAGTACTAAGGACAGGCAATCGAGAACTGGTAATAATGTCACGAAGCGAACTATCTTCGCTAACCAGCTGTCAATTGATCTATTGCGAAACAACTGTTTTACCAGCATCCAGTGAGACACCCCGTGCGCTGTCGAGGCAATTTTGTGCGATATGAAGTTCTGGTCGAACATATGGGAAGAGGAAGTGGCTAACCTGATGAGGTGGTGGTAGCAAGAACATTGGTTTGGCCGGTCTCTGGAAATCTACCTGTTTGTATGGTCAACTTGTCGGAAAGGACAATCCAGCTTGAGGAGGGGGCCACTATAAGTGTGTGCAAACAAGTCTCCCAAATAACTACAACCGACAAAGAAGCCCTCAAGTCAGGCGACCTTGATGGGACTATGTCAGATTCACTCAAGGAACTACTCACTAGAACCGGAGAAAACCTGACCTGGAGACAAGGAAATGCTGTTGCACAACTTGTGATGAAAAACAAGAAAACTTTCTCATGTGGGCCACTTGACCTTGGCAAAACATCTACTGCACAACAGCACATTGATACAAAAGAAGCTAGGCCAATCAAACAACCCCCAAGATGACTCCCTCTGGCTACACAAGAGACTGTGGAAGGCATCTTGAAGGAAATGAAGAACTTGGATGTGATCGAGCCGTCGGTCAGCCTTTGGCCATAACCTGTTGTTTTAGTTACGAAGAAAGATGGGTCCATAAGATTTTGCATGGATTACTGCCAGCTGAATGATGTGACAAAAGAAGACAGCTGTTCATCCCCCGAATTGATTACATACTGTACAGCATGACAGGATCACAGTGGTTCTCTACTCTTGACATGAAGATTGGCTACTGGAATTGTGAAGTGGCACAAGAGGACAAGGAGAAGACAGCCTTCTCTGTGCAAGGAAAAGGAACTTGCAGTTCAAGTTCATCCCATTTGGGCTATGCAATGCCCCTGCTACCTTCGAACGACTAATGGAAAATATCTTACATTTAGATGTTTGCCAAGTTTATTTTGATGACATCGTGGTTACAGGTTAAACATTTGAAGAACACCTTACCAGGTTAGATTCCGTGTTCCAGGAAGTGGTTGCTGCACATCTGAAACTGGTTCCCAAGAAGTGCCACATGTTCGAAAAGAAAGTTAGTTTCCTAAGGCATGTGGTGTCATGGGATGGAATCCAGACTGACCCAGAAAAAACAAGGGCAATAAAAGACTGGCCACAATCTACAGACAGGACACAGGTGAGAATCTTTCTTGGACTCTGCTCTTACTATCGGTGGTTTGTATATGGTTTTGCTACAATTGCTAAGCCACTACATGAGCTTACAGAAGCCAAAAGAAAATTTCTGTGAAGCCTCTTTCAGAAAATTCAAAATAAGTGTTAATGTCCCCTCCAGTTTTGGGCTTCCCTTATAGTAAATGCCAGTTTGTATTGGACATGGATGCGAGTGATGTAGGCATTGGTGCTGTGCTATCACAGGTTCAAGATGGAGTAGTGAAGCCTCTAGGCTATTTCAGCAAAGTGCTGCAGAAACCAGAGAGAAATTATTGTATCTCTTGTAGGGAGCTAATGGCAATGGTGAAGACCATATAACATTTTCTACCACTACTGATATGGCAGACACTTTAACTTGCGAAGAGATCATGCTGCTATACACTGGCTACTGAACTTCAAGAATCCCGAAGGACAAATAGCTAGATAGATGCAACACCTTCAAGAATACAACTTTGTTATACAACACCATGCTGGTCGTTCCCATAATAATGCAAACACAATATCTCGCAGGCCTTGTGGCCCAAATGTCGCCATTGTGTATGGCATGAGATGAAAAATGTGGGAGTGCTTTCTGTTAGAACAACAAGGCTTCAGGCATCAATGACCAATGGGAAGAACTACTGGACTGACGACAAAATAAGAGAAGATGAACGAAATGACCAGGACTTGTGCCCAATAATTCATTTAAAAAGAGAATGACAACCAGCCAGAATGTCAGGAGCTATCTGAAAGAGTGCTACAACTAAGGCATGTTGGACGCAGTGGAATTCACTTGTTCTAAATAATGGTGTTCTCTACCGGAATTGTGAGAGTGCAGATGGTAGACATGAACACCTACAGTTGGTACTAACAGAGAACAAGATCCCAGAGGTACTGAAGGAGCTCCATAATTCAGTGTTCAGGCAGTCATTTCTGCATGAATAAGACACTCAACAAGGTTCCAGAGAGGTTTTACTGTCTTCATTGCCGTGAAGATGTCGACAGATGGTGCCGAATGTGTGACGACTTTGCCACAAAGAAAGGTTCAAGGGTCAGAGGCCGAGGTCGTCTCCAGAAGTACAATGTCGGTGCCCTGTTCGAGAAAATGGCGGTTGACGTCTTGGGTCCTTTGCCAATAACCGAGAGAAACAATCGGTACTTGTTGGTGGTGCAGGACTACTTCCCATACCGAATCAAGTACGGTTGCTAATGCACTGGTCGAACATGTGTGCTCAAGGTTTGGGGTGTAATTGGAGCTTCACTCAGACCAAGGGCGGAATTTCGAAGCGTCCCTTTCCAAAGAAGTGATGAAGATAATGGGTATAAAGAAGACCGAACTACTCTGCTACATCCAGAGTCTGATTGAATGGTCTAATGACTATATCGCAACCTGGAGCAGTACCCATCCATCTTTGTATCCGATAATTAAAAGGATTGGGACTATGAAGTACCATTCTTTCTGCTAGTATACCGCTCTGCCGTTCATGAAGCAACGAAGGTGACACCATCAAGAATGTTGTTTGGAAGAGAGCTCCACCTCCCGAGCGACTTGTTGTTTGGACGACGGGCGGAGGAAGACCTGATTGTATCCCCAGTGTATGCCAGTGAGTTACGTCGCAAGTTAGTTCAAACACACAACTTTGCCCGGCGAAACTATAGCAATACAACCGACAGGATGAAGACTCGCTATGTTAGGAATTCACCCGATGAAACATTCCAAGAAGGACAACTGGTGTGGTTGTACAACCCTCAGAGAAAGAAGGATCGCTGTCCCAAGCTGCAGAAGAATTGGGAAGGCACTTATGAAATAGTAAAGAAGATCAGTGATGTGATGTTTCGGTTTGTTCGTCGAGGATCTCGGGCGAAAGTAGCTAAAGTTGTACACATTGACAGATTTGCTCTCTACGATGCACCTGGGGCTGTTTTGTCTGTTCAGGACGAACAGGCTTCTAGAGGGGGCAGTGTTGCATGCTGTAATTCTAAGTGCTGGCTGGCAGAGACCTGTGTCGAAACATCTTGAGGGCTGGCCCAAGACTTACAAGCTTGGCTGTCTCATAGTAGGAATCCCAACGAGATACATCATTGGGATCGGCGTACGAGACTCGAGTCATGTCCGAAGCATAATGAAATGTCTAGTTTTAGACCCCTGTAATTAGGTTAATCCTTGGATTTTGGCCAAAGTATATAAAAGAGGCTAATCAACAAATTTGAGAAGAGTTCGCTATAAGTTGTGCTAGAGGAAGGTACTATGCTTGTGGAGAGAGACCGGTGAAGACATCTTGGTGACGTCAGAGCTCACTGTGAGGTTGCAGGCGCATACCTTCGGAGCAGTATTGGGCGGAACAAGAGGACTGCTGCTTTGGGTCGACGGACGAGGTGCGCGACGGGAGTCGAACCGAAGACCTCAAGAGTGAAAACAGTGGTGCACACAGTGTGCTGCGCAACACATGGCGAGTCATCATCACTTCGGACTGTTAAGGTTGTACATTGTCACTATTTGAGAGACTGTTGATTGGATATATGAGTGAACTTTTATTGTGATTTGTAGTCTATGATTAATGGTAAATATTACTGTGGCTTAATTCTCAAAGTTAATTAACGTTTCTGTGGCGCAGTAGTAATTGAGTGCATAGTTAAAGGTTTTGCGACATTTCTAGTTGATTGCTGTTTGGTGTATTTTTGTAAGTTTGTGAGCTAGTAAATCAATAACATAATTCAACTTTTTTTATTTCTAATTATAATACATATATCCTAAGGAGCTCAGAGAATTGCCCACATATAAAGTATATATATATATGTATATATATAAATAAATATATATATATATATATATATATATATATATATATATATATATATATATATATATATATATATATATATATATATA
>PNEQ01087355.1:0-33235 GCA_003012365.1 Medauroidea extradentata | reverse complement strand
TGCTGCGCAGCACCCCGAGTGCACCGCTGTCTTCACTCTTGAGGTCTTCTGTTCGACTCCCGTCGCGCACCTCCTCTTCGCCTGTCAGCCCGCCGCAGCAGTCCTCTTGTATCGCCAACACTGCTCCGAAGGTAGCCGCCTGCCGCCTCACAGTAGACTTTGACGTCACCAAGATGTCTTCACCAGTCTCTCTCCACAGCCGTAGCACTCTCCTCTAGCACTACCAATAGCGAACTCCTCTCAGATGTGCACTTTATGTTAATATAATGTTTCTGCCAATAATGCCCATTTTTTAGTAATTTTTTAATTTTTTAAAATTAATGATTAATGTTTGTATTGTATCATTGTAATTTACATTTTATATTAAAATTAAGCCTTATTTTTATTTAACAAACAGAGCAGAAGAATCTGAAGGCTAGACACTTCTGCTTGACACGAAATTTCATTAATAACGAAAATCCATTACGTATAATGAAAATCGCTTCTGCAATTTATGAGTAAATATTTATCCAGAATTACTAATTCGTTATGCGTAATCTCTCGCACCCGCAGTTAAATGCACAAGGTTCCGGCGTCAGAGATTGTGCCTCAGAAGTTCATAACACTGGAAACAATTTTGTTTAAAACGTTGGCTAAAACTATTGTCTAGGATTGCTATTGTTTAACTTTCGCAAATTGGCTTCAAGAACCCTACAGTTACAGATTAATGCTTTTAGCATTGAATTATGTATCACGCCCTCTTAAGGTTCATTCTACATCCAAAGGTACATGGCGTGTAATAGCTACATTATTATCAAAAGTGTAAAAAAATATGTACGAAAACGATGTGAACTTTCCTTTACTTAACCTCGTAGGAGTAAATTTGAAATCACATTTAGACGTAGATTACTCTTTGATTATACTTTTTACGTGACAAGAACAATATGTCGCCGCTTTAAATTCTAACGAAGAAACCTATTTTCCTGGACGTATGCATGGTAACAAAGATGCCTCTGCGGTGTGGCATCCTCACTTCGCTGGACATGCCTGCATGGAGGGTTGATGGCTCCGCGCGATGCAGCCGCGGTAGTGGACGTGGGAAACGGGGCCGCACCACAACGAAGAAATACCATAACGCCGAAAGCCAGATTGACCACAATGCCGAAGGCTAGAAAAGTGCTGTTTACCACGACACCGAAATACCATAACGCCGAAAACTCTCTCTGCAGGAATGCCACAAAAACTAACTTAAAAGAACTAATAGGCGTTCTCTGTAGAACCGATATGTAGCTTAACGCTGAAATACCACAGCGCAGAATACCACAACACCTAAGGCAGATTTGACCACAACGCCGAAGGCAGAATTGACCACTACGCCGAAATGTGACCTGACCACAATGCCGAAACAAGAATTGACCACAGCACTGACAACTAAGCGTGTTGCCTATCAGCCAGGCTTTAACTACTGTCACCTTCCACCAACGTAAAATTTGTGAACGTAACTGTGAGTAATCTAACTAGTTTTCAGGAGCCGTGCAGTAATTTAGTGTTACTTATCTCAGGCTATTTTTATTTATTATAATGCACAGCTATCCAAGCTTCATGATTTGTAGCAAGGTTCCCTTATAAAGTGATTAAAGTGACCGGTGAAACATGGCAAATAAATAAAAAAAATTATAAAATATAATATATTTGGAAAATATTTCAAAAGTTCAGTAATTTTACTATGTATTTGAAATTAACTTATAACTGTACTAAACACATACCTGCAAGATCATTTTAACTTTGTCCGTAATTTCAGTGTTGTGCCTGTAATAACGTAAATATATCTTCGTGTAACAAACTAGTGTTATATACTTTATAGCATATGGAATACTTTACATGTTATGTTACCATAAGGCAACGAGATATATGCGGCTTTGTTTTGCATAAATATGTAATTTGCATGGCCAGCATTGGCGTTATCGTATACATAACACTGCATTTATATTTTATTTTATATATTTGTTGTTGTTCTATACTTTCGATGTTCAGTGACTGAAGAAATAGAATACCAAAAAAATTAAATAAAATGCTTCATAAAGTTATTCAAGAAATCAGCTGGTTAACGAACTGGTATGTTTTTTGTTGTGAAGAAACAATTATAAGAGGGGTAAACTTAGATTACAGGGGGAGATATAGCACGAAATTATTGCTCTGTTCACTCGTGGGATAAGACAACTGTAACTGGGAGATCTTTTAGTGGACGTGGGCTGTGATAACGAGCGGTGTTGGGACAAAGATGTTACAAAACGTTCTGAGCAAGGCACAAAATGAATCAAGTTGCTGTCCAGAGACAAACAAGTCTCCATATTACAGGTTATTTTTAACTTACGGAATGTCATGTTCTGATTATAAAACTAATTTTTTTGTGAAAACCTAGCACAAGAATATCACATGTGGCCCAATTTTTTTTCTAAAGAACGGCATAAAATTTCTAAAATAGTAAAATATCATCACACAGTAGTCAGGTTTTATAAGGAAAGATTATAATGATAGCTCACCATGTTAATTATACTTTAAGGATATTGTGAAAAAAAAACATTTTACTAGTTTTCACTCCCTTGATTTTAGAATTTAAAATCTCAGAAATAAATTTGTATTCATAAACAAATCATTATGGCAATAATAATATACTAAAAATAACTCTCCAAATTTTTTAGGTGTTAAGTATATTGCCTTCTCGCCTCCATAATATTCGAATTTCAAAAATCCTTTTAGTGGTTGTGTATAGTTCAATGAATGGATAACATGTTGGATTAACATCCTGAATTAGATTTTCTATGGTTTCCCCGAAATCTCTCGAAGTGAATGTTGTAATGGCTCTTTTAACAAAGGCTGTGGCCGAGCCTTTTTCTTAGTTCCTCTAAGTTGTGAAGTTGTACTCAGCCGTACAATAACCTCACTGTAGACGATACATTAAGCCTGACTAAAAAATATCAAATTCATTTAACCCAATAAAAATACATCTGGTTCACTTAGCTACAAAGCATCTCGTACCTTTCTTTTCTAAGTTTTTATTCAATTAACATTTACACTAATACATCGACTGGATAGTCACACCTGTTTCCACAGATGTTTACAGTATCCAGTAAAAAAATGCTTAAAACGCGACGTACGTTACAATATAATGTCTCGTGTTGCTGAAGTGTTTTACAAAAAAGTACAATAACTCGGAAACAATTATCAGAAATATGTTATTACTTTATTTTCCTGGCATTTCTTTCACGGATCTTTTTTATCTTCAAAACACTATTAAGTACAGTACATAGACTAAAATAAATATAATTCAGAAAGAAGAAATATTACTTTGTTGTAAGTAATGTACGACATATGCAAAACTGACTTTTTACAGATTGTGTATAACATACTGTTGTATCGAAAATAAGTGAGTCATATGAATATGGATACATGCTTAAAATTTTATGAATTCAATTCTCTGTAAAACAGCACACATAACTCTGATGATACATTGGGAGGTCTCCTTTATGTTTTAAAACATCACACATGCATTCCTGGAAAAAATATATGCACTGAGCATCCTGAAGACATGTCCGAGAAACTGAACAATTAAACACATCAGATACTGAACGGCCTAGCATTTTTAATCATGAACATTATCATGGCTCGTCGACAATGCTAGTTGATGTCAGCCGAAATTTCCATGTGTTGCGGTAACATTCAGTCATGTCCGAGCTGAAGGTCTGACAAGGATGATTGATAGGTGTCCACTCAGTTCGAATGCACGAGATGTCTGCGCAGGAACGAATGGCCCACGATGCAAGGGGAGGGTGGATGGGGCAGAGGGGTGCAGTCCACCACCTCGTCGCCGGGACTGGTTGTAACGACCGAGGGAGAGGGAGGGGGCTCACCTGCAGATCATTCAGTGCAATGTCGTCGACAGCTCTGACATGTTACAATATCAGGCAAATGGCGGGTTTGTCCTACGACGTTTGTTGAAATTATAAATTTCGTACAAGGTAGCATTTAGAGATTTTCCCAAACGTCATAACTTTTTGCCAACCTTTATTTGAAGTGTGCTACATTTAGTAGGGCTATTTCCTTCCAGTGTTTTTTACAACGAATACTTCACATATAACGTTATTAATTCTATCACGTGGATGTCTGCAAAAAATGGGGGTGATCTATAGACAGTAAGTGTTTTAATATATTTTTATTTGCTCATATGAGGTTTTTACCTTAAAGGGGCCGTCTGCCTCACGCTTTAAATGCGTCGCAGTGTGTTCGTAAACAGGTTTATTTCTACGAAACAATTCCACATGTGCCCATTGTGCCAATTTACAAAAAGAAAACACACTTCAGACAAGGTAGGAACCTCAATGTTAAAGTCGCTATGCTCACTAAAACACTATTTCTAAGCCCTCCAACATGGCTAAGAACTGCTTTACATACTGCCATACTTCAAAATATACTAACAGTATGTATATGAAATTCAGATTGCACTGTGCACTGAACTCGCTACAGTCGTTCCATCAATAAAATTATATGGACACCACTTATTGTCACATAGTAACAACGGTTCGGCGGGAACCTTGCACACTATTTCAGAGCTTTTCTCTTACAGGTGATGCGGCATTTGATACGCGTTTCAAGGTCGTTTTTTTGTCTCTATCATTTCTGAGTCTCTAACGCACAGGTATGCGGCACCGTGATATGTTATTAATTAATGGGTTGAGTACAAATCATACAATACGATATTCAGCCTGCATATCGATTGATGTCTCACCATTGTAATACGTTGGATTCGAATTCCTGGCTCCGGCCATCCTGGTTCGGTTTTCCATGGTTTCCCGAAATCACTCTACGTGAATCCCGGGATGAAATCCTTAACAAAGGCTATGGGCGAATCCGTCTCATGTTATTTATTAAGTTGAGAAATCGTAATGAACAACGTTTTAATTGTGTTACTTCAACCACAGTCTTTTCTGTTAGTGTTAGAATTACCACTACCAAAAACACTACCTTTCTAAACTGGTGCAATAAATATTTTGTTTTTGTGAAAATGTCAGCATTTTTGTAAACTTAAAATTTGTGTAAATATAAACGAGATACAGTTCTGTGACATAACATAATTGAAAATAATTTTGTAAACTTTTTTCTACGCTACACTGCTTTAAATGGGTTTGAAACTTCGGATTTCCTTAGTGATAAGCGACAAACATAGCAATTATTCATTATATATGTGTCACGGTGTGAAATGAAAGCTTCTGAGTACTTGCAACAAGATGGCCTTTATTTTTTATATTTACCATCGACTTCTGAATATGACATTAAATGGCCGACAAGACCGAAAGAATGCCAGCTTTGTAAAAGTGAAGAGGATTCGAGTGTGATTATTTCACAAGTTGAAGATCTCAACGACACAAAACGTCGTTCACGTACGGGTTATTTAAATCTTAATTTCCGAAATTGGTGTTTACATGCTGACTTGCAAAACCTTAAACCGAAAATTAAAAGCAAACAAAATTCCTCGAAATAAATTTAAGGCCATGATCCACCATTTCTGCTCCTTGTGTGATAGTAATATTTTTGTTTATTGAATACGCATAAAAATTTAATTTACTTAAAACAAATTATGTAAATAACGAAATTTGTTATACAAATCTGCCACCCAGTTTGTTTGTAAGTTTTTTACTGCAGCTTTTACATATGTATATGAACAACATGATCATTGTAGAATGAATGTAAACAATACCGGAAGGCGAATTTCTGATATCTGCTCTACTTTGGCTTTAAAAAAGTAGTTGGCTTAAAATAGTAGAGGAAATGATGGATTGTACATTAAGTTAAAATCATAACCAAACGTTTATACTTTTTGAGTCCTGACATTTCTCCCACTTTAAATGTGATTTTAAGCAAAAGTTAATAATAAATACAAAAAATTGCTAGATTTTTTAGTTTTTACCCAGCATTTGGTTTCCATAGTAGATTTAATAATTATTAACATTACCCTAACTACATTCCTGTCTTCAGACAGACCCTGCTCTATGGACGAAATATCATGCTTTATCGGGAGTAGCTGCAATGATTAAAATGTAGTCTATGTAATATTAATTCTTTCTTCACGAATTGCCTATTACTATTATTCTAATGAATTCATATCAACTGAGTAAGTAAACTGTTTCTTATTTCAAAGTAATATAAAAGTGTTATTATATACATACTTTGAAGCATAATCTGACACCAATTACAATATATCAATTCAAAATGTGTAAGATATAATATTCTAGCACTTAAATTAACGAGGTAGTACACCTCCCGAACTTCGTAACGAGACTGCGATCTGGCAACAGCACGTGCCATAAGTCCTGTACTGCAATATGAGGGTGGGACACTCTATAGTTACAGTGCATTGAAAAGAGAGAGAGAGAGCGAAAGCCGATACAACTCTGTACTGCAATCTAAGCGTTAGACATTCTATAGCTAGGTTTGTCCAACGAGTAATACAAGGATCAAAAATGTCAGTGGCCGCATGTAACTATCTCCAATAGGAAATCTTTGAAACTGATTGTTTTACAATTATTTGTGCAGCGGTAAAAGTGTTGGGAGTGGTGCGCACGGGTGCCGGATGGTCAGGTAATGGGAAAGGGGAGCGGGGAGAAAGACTGATGGCTGGCAGACTTAATCCCTTCTGGAAACTGGTTTCTGACATTGAGTGGACGGCATGCATTCCAGCCACATCACTGAAACATGTGACCCAGTGTTCTGTATACCTGCTAGTAAAATCACCCATAAGTCATCAACAATTTCACCAACTGGTGGACCAATGCAAATGATTTGAAGTGAAATGAGGGGTTATTGATTTCTGATGTATAACGTTGTAGCTTATTAATGGACGATCTTGCCAATTAAGTGTTGTCAATTCAAGTAGCAGGCATAATTACAAGTTAAAAAAACTCTGCCTACTGTATTTGCTTGTCGCGAATGGTAAGAAAAATTTCAACTCTCGGCATATACTAATTAAATCAACAATTTCATTTCAAACAAGCTAGTGAGGATAGTTTTCGAACTTATATTGGCCATTTCTTAAGCGATTAAGGGTGTCCAAGTTGTATAAATAATAATTTTATAGTTTCATGAAATAGTAGTAGTTTTGTAGACAGTGTTTGTGAGTATGGTTTCTTCTTACGAAACAGTTCAAGTTGCATAGTTTCTTCATAATAATGCGTCAAAGTTAAAACGTGCATTTTACGTTGCCATGCAAATAGTGAAAACAAATTAATTTACTTAAATGAAATGATTCAAAGTAAAATAACATGTCTTGGGCGACATAACCTATCATTTACAAACCTTCAACTAAATATTTTTAACCTGTAAAGAAATTAATAATACAGAAATAATAGTTGCGAATTCAGCAATTTTTAAAATACAAAATTTGTTCTCTGTGAATTTTTCTAATACTAGGTTGCATATTCCATGGCACATTGTTTCACTGTGAATTATTTTGTTTAAGTAACACAATTGGTTTTCTCTATTTTAATGGTAGTGTATTGCACAAATTTTGTTTTCGACTTACCATTATAAAAAAAAAAAAAACTAAATGAATTAAGATTTTTTTCTAAAGAGTAATCTGTAGTCACAAGTATCGTTTAGAAAAATAATACTATTTTATAAAAATATAAAATGTTGATATTGTTGTGTGTTGGCCTGGCAGCAGGCATGTTACATCTTGCTGGGGGACAGCCTGAGTCGACCAGTGATGTCATGGATTTTCGTAGCTATGTTGCAACACCCGAGAGACGTCATTGGGATTCCCCGATGACGCCAATGCGTATACGTCACTACCAACAGGCACGAGTGAGATACTGTCTATTTTTAGACCTCTGGTCACTATTTTGCACCACCGAATGACGTCACTAAAGGGGCCGTATAAAAGCCTCGGAACTGTGCAATACGAGCCAGTCTGGAGTCTTAGTGAGTCGTGGATAGTCTGAAGTCTGAAGAGGATCAGTATGAGTTTGTAGTCAGCAAGTATGAAGTGAGAATCGAGAGTGGTATGAGGCAGCACCCTTAGGGGCGGCATTGCCCCTGGGGCGGCGATGGGCGTCCTTAAAAGTGACAGGCTGAGAGGAGACACTGACGGCGGTGCAGATATGACGAGGACCCAGCACCTTGGGGGGCGGTATCACGACGGCGTCGAGGCTGATGTAACATCGGCGGAACTGACATGGTGTGGCATCACGGGGTTGGCAACATGGCAGCAGTGGCCAGTGTCGAGGCTGAGTAACATCAGCGCCCTGCAGAAGGGAAAGACAACACTTCGGGTGTCGTATCGACGTGGCTAAGCTGACGACGTGCGGCGACTCAAGGATGGCAACACGGCTGAGGTGGACAGTGTCGAGGCTGAGTAACACCAGCGTCCTGCAGAAGGGACAGACAACACTTGGGGTGTTGTGTCGGCGCGACTGAGCTGACGAGGTGTGGCGTCTCGTGGATGGCAACACGGCGGCGGTGGTCGGAGTCGTCGAGGCTGTGTGACGCCAGCGGGCTGCAGGAAGGACGAACAACACTTGTGGTATTGTGTTGGAGTGCTACAGAGGCGGTGAGCTGTGGAGAACACTGACGGTGTTTTGTCGAGGAGGGCAGTAACTGGCTACTTGATGAGACTTGTCTACCTGGTGATTCAAGAGAAGGAGTGTTTCGAGAGTTCGTTATTGGTCATGCTAGAGGAAGGTGCTATGCTCGTGGAGAGAGATTGGTAAAGACATCTTGGTGACGTCAGAGTCTACTGTGAGGCTGCAGGTGGTGCGCGATGGGAGTCGAACCGAATACCTGAAGCGTGATGACAGTGGTGCACTCGGGGTTCTGCGCAGCAAAGTGCAAGGTGAGCCATCACCAATACGGACTGTTAAGGTTGTACATTGCTACTATTTGGAAGACTGTTGATTGGATATATTACTGAACTTTTATTGTGATTTGCAATATTTGATTAATGGTAAATATTCTTGTGCTTTAATTGTCAAAGTAAATTAACGTTCCTGTGAAACAGTACTAATTTTGTGCATAACTAATTATGTTGTGAAAGTTATAGTTGATTGCTGTTTTGTGTATTTCGTAGCTTTGTGAGCTATTAAATTCATAACTTAATTTAACTTTTTTATTTCTAATTAATAGACCTCTATCCCAAAGAGCTCAGAGAATTGCCCAGACATAAAGTTTCTGCTTAAACTTGTAACAGTATTAAACGCACTTCAACACTCTTAATATAAAAATAGCAGGAATAAATATTTTAAGTAGTACAGAAGTAAGTTACCCACGCGTGTGGAATATTTTTTTACGTGACACATAAATAAGACAATGTAGAATTATCAATAACTTGTGTAACTTTAAAGTATACAAATTTTTTAAATTAATTAAGTGGTAAGTACACGAATCGAGACACTATATCTTGTTACTGTCATGATTATTCTGAAGTTGAACTGAGGACTTATTCGTTAGTACGAGCCCATATTATTAATTTTCAGTTTAGCGTAATAATACGCTGTGAATAAGGAAAATATTTCACATCGTGTTACGGAAAAATACTGGTAAACTAATTTTTCAAAAGACTCGATTAGCTAGCAAAACAAGCCCCTTAGAGTTGCGGGTTTTTACGTAAACACGAATTATTTGTGTGGAGGCCGTGTGTCCGCAATGCAATAACATGTATGAAAGGTTTTGTATTTTATATCCACGGAACCAAATTCTGTTTCTTATTGTCTTGTGTCTTATTTAGACGATGTCATATGCATAGCTGTTAAGACATATGCTTAATTTTATTAAATTAATATGATAGTGTTCCAAGACATTACACGAAAGTATAAACAAGCTGTAAACATAACATTGTGTTAAATAGCTTTGCATGAATATTACAAAACATTGTTTCAATTTCCTAAAAACTTCGGTACTCTGAAAATGGTGTTACAGTTATAACCTACAGTATTCCAAAATAGGTTTCGCAAATTTTCTTCGTCATATTTGCATTGAACGCTAAGGAGTAGTCCTATGATTGTAAAAATCTGATGATAATTCAGAAGGGAACCGGCAAACTTTAACCACTAGACTACAGTGAACTAATGTTAAGAATATGTGCGCTAGGTCATTAGATGGTTACATACAACTTGGTACAATGACAGGAGTTGGGAGAGGAGTCGGCCATAGCCTTTGTTAAGGAACCACCCCAGCATTCTTCTGGAGTGGTTTCGGGAAACCGTGAAAACCAAAATTAGAATGGCCGGAGCAGCGATCTAACCCTGGTACTCTCAAATACGAATCCAACGTGTTACCGCTGCGCCACCTCACTCGGTACATGCCTCAGGCTTCTGGGTTGAAGTTGCATTCCAGAAGCCTAAGACACGCATGAAATGGCTGCGAAAACCTTATATCATGTTAATAGTTCATTATAATTTGATGTACACCTTAACCGCCATTAATTTTAATTACAAATGAATAGTCAGTTAATTGTGTAGGACATTTAAAACATGTGAACTAATAAAGTAGACCGTTATTATATTGTTTTAATTTTTATAAATAACGGTGATGTGATGTAAAGTTACATCGGAATTCGAAAATTTCGTGAGTTTTGTTGGTTTCAATCTTAGGGGTATGTTTTATGAAATGTTGTGACGGTACGTTGGAACTGTGGACTTCATGGCGCTGTGTACGTTTAATGTGTATTATGGTAAAATACGTCTCTAATTTCTTGGTATTTCAATTGGTCTTCATGCGAAGTGGGAGACTAATTGATGTTTAGTAAAGGTTCGATTATTTTTAATGGTTTAAATTTGCGTCAAGAAACTTTTGCTTGAGTACCTAGTGTACGTCACAAGAAGGTTGAAATGTTGCATTGAAAAACAATACATAAACTATTTATTTATGTCTTGCATTTACTAACTCATTTTTTTTCTTAATAAAAAAATTAAAAATATTAATGAATGCTGCTGTATGCACACATATTTTGCAATGATTATATGACAAAATCAAAACACATTATATGCTGCTTTCACAATACATTTTATTTTGGTTCTGTAAATAACAGTGACTGTGGATGAGTCAGTGCCATCTCTGCACCGCCTAATAAAGAGGATCATTGACGGGCGTAATGCGTAGCTAGGTAAGTTATATACTTTTCTGTAACTTTATCTTATACAATTCTTGAGGGATAAGTTGAACCATAGAACTACGAGGTCCAGTGAGCTAGAAAGCGTAACCACTAATCATGTGCAGGAGACAAGCAAAGAATTCTCCTGTAAAATAACATCGTATGCTGCCTATGTCTTTCATCTCCGAGAATTGAATTATTCCATTTCTCAAAATTTACAATTGGCATAGGGCAGCACTTCACTTATACACGTTCACGCTTTCTCCCTGCAAAGTGAACCTATCCAGAGGTTGCCAAGCGTTTGTTTACACACACACGCACACGGGTTTATATAATAATACTTACTTTGATTTATACTGTTTCATGAAAGTGTAGAACTTATCTTTCATCTTAAGATATCGACTTCAGTTAACTACTGAAATTGCACACAGTAAGACATAAAAACTGGAGCATAGGCTACGTACATGTAGGAAAATATAACTAAAACTTAGGCTATATTAAGATTTACAAATTTAATAACAAAGAAACGGGTTGCTTTCTTATTTCAAAGAGTTACAAAATGACTACAGTAATACATCACAAATACTAAAAACCGTGTCGAAAAATTATATAATTTCATATTTTTAATAACTTAATATTTTTTACCTAGAATTTCATGATTACATTCAAGAAGTACACATATACATAGTTTATAAGCAAGTAAACACGGAATCATGTCACAAACATAGGACTTCAATAAGAACAGGTAATTTTAATATATTCCGAATAAGTTAATTAATTTTCCAAATAAATTAAATGGGTAAATTATTACAAAGTGCACACAAAACTGGCACTTTATTTTCAAACCATCTACTGTTATAAGCTACGGAAGAAAATACGTATTTAGTTTTTTAACTTTGTAATGTAATTCCTGGAAGACAGGCCTGGTCAATTCTGTTTTCGGCGTTGAGGTCATTTATGGTTTCGATGTTATGGCATTTGGCGTTATAGTATTTCTACGTTGTGGTACAGTCCAAATTAAGGTCAGCACATTTAGTGACTTATTGTAAATTTGTTCTTATGGCACTACTGTATGGTGATTTTTCGGCATTATGGTATTTCGGCGTTGTGGTCATTCGGCGTTGTGGTAAACAGCACCTTCGGCATTATGGTCAATCTGGCATTTGGCGTTATTGTACGTTCGGCGTTTTGGTATTTCTGCGTAGTGGTAACGATACGTGGAAAACTCTGTGCGGATACGCAGTAAGTCGGCGCAGTAGTTAGCCGCCCGCGCTCTGGCACGTATGTCTGTGGACAGCGACGAGATGAGTGACGCGATTGTGATGTATTCTGACCTATATGCCTGGCACTATGGGCGCTTTGAGCCACTAATTATTATGGTCGCAAAGTCGTTGCCAACACTGACACTAGATTCAACAATACAAATATTTAGAAAGTTAAGACTAAAGAACTGCGCGATTATTAATAACAAAATTCAATACGTTTACATGATTTAAAATAGTTATGTTTTGTTACACAGTTGATAGCATGTTCTTACTTACCATTCTTGTTAATATTCTGGTTTAACGCAATTTTTACTCGTCGTTATAATGTGTTGAAGAGTGATGCCAAAGAAATTTCAAGAAATTATTTCGTATACCTTGTGATTGCGTGCTGTACAAAATGTGCTCTGCATATTATTTCTCTGATGTGCTGCTAAAATGTGATGTTTATATCATTTTCGCAGTGTAGTCTTGCCGTTTTTTAATGTCACGTTTCTTGTTTTTAATATTTGTTTGTCATCACACGGTTTTATACTCGTCAAGTTCTAAGTTCGACTTTTTCAGTGTCAAGCGCCATAGTGAGATCAGTTGTGTATTTATTAGGCATGGAAGAAGTATAATATCGTGCGAAGGAATGATGCTACAAATTTTGTACACCACAGAAATGTATGAGAATTCATTCTTGAAAAGTTGGTAGTGTTACTCTTCTACACACAATTTTAAAAATGCGATAAATCGAAATATTTATTTAGTTCAATAAAAATGAATTAAAGCTTTAAATAAATAAAAAATAAATAAAACTACAAGAAAATTAAAACCTGAAACCCAATTACTACCGCCCCCCTTTTTACCTTGTGGCCTCAAACACAGATACCAACTTCTAACTGCAGTGGAGCCAATCTCGTTTTTTAGTCTCAGTGGTTTGACAATTTATTTTTATTGGTTTTCTACTGCATCTGCGGCCAAATTACCTTTTACGTCTCAATTTTGTTAGACCGCTCAATGCATGGGATTGTCGTGTCTCTCCTTTACTTGCTCTGTGTTCTGACCGTCACTGCAAACAGGGAAGAAGGTGAAGCTACAGTTCAATGCACCTCGCAAGAAAATTTAAGGAAGGAAACGAGTTGTTATTTCAAGCAAGTAACAGTTTGGTATGTTTTACAACATGATAATTAATGCAAGTTCTTCATCGTCACATTTACAAAAGAAATTCTTAATGAAATTGAAGAACCAAAATCAATGTATGTAACAATACTAATTTGAGAATATATAAAAGTAAAATAAAAGAGCAGAAAGAGGTAAGGTTGCGGACAACTAAGCCCCAAACTTACTGACCACCAGTTTTTGCAGACTACAGTTTTAGCAACACTACACTAGACGATACACATTTTGAATTTTATTTTGCTAAGATATTTCAAAATAACGTCGTCGACAAAACCTTATAGCTACCGAGAATTGAGAGAGCCGACGTGGATGAATGGCGGAAGTATGGAGCAGTGCAGGAATGGACTGGCGGAGAAAACAGGAGATTGCCGAAAAATCCGTTGAGAAGCTACACCATCCGGCAACATGCCCAAATGCGAAAATACGGGAACTCACCCAACCGGTAAAGGATCAAACGCTTTGTAAGTCTGCGTCCAGACTATTCTTCAAAAACGTATTTTATTTTCCTGATTTCAACCAACTGAGCCACAGGGGGTCGGCCCCCAACTGAGCTACGAGTGCTTCTGTGATAATGGGATTGTTATTTGTATAGGAATAGTTAGGCCTAATATTAAATTACGGTTGTACTGCTTTATTTTAAAACTTTTTTGTCTTCCGTATGCGAAAATGTAAACGACGTCAAATAATATTACCAAATTATTGCCGTGCACCGCAGCACAAAGAACGAGACGTGCAGCTGCTGTGTTTTTCAAGTTTATAGCATTTTCCGTTGTGATCGATCGAATGAACCACTTTGAAATTGTTATAGCTAAATTTAAGATACTTTAATAATTCTGATTAACAGTTTAGACGTCCTGCTTGTCGCACAAGCTTATACTTTGAAAGTTGAGGTATACAGCGTTCGCCATCTTTTCGCTCAAGCACGCCAGCCTGCCATCTTCCGCAAGTCAACCAAATGGATTTAGTTTCGCCCAACAAATTCATTTAGTCCATCGAAAAAAATGTTTTGGTTCAAAGCACATCACTTATAACAAACAATATTATTTTGTTGGCAAGCTGTAACAAGTTGTTTGTTTACACAAAATATTTATTCGACGTCCTTTAGTAACCAAATATACGTTTGGCACAAACAAAGTGCGTTTAAATGAATAATTTGGTCGAGGGAAATAAATAAATTTGTTTGGAGAACTCCAAGTTTGGTCTTACCAACAAAATATTGTTTAGCTGAAGCAAACATCACCGAAACAAATATATTTAGTATAATGAAACAATTCTTTCTCTCAGTGTATGAGGTCTAGAAATTGCAATATATAGGCGTACATGTAACTTCCATGTTTAAAAGCCTTTTATTGCATGATTAACGTTCTAAAATAGTCAATAATACACTTCAATACTTGCCAAGAAAAAATATTGCTAAATTAGGTATGTTTGGAAACATCAACAATTTGATCTTCACTGATTAGCCTAAAATAAAATGTTTTCAGTAACGTTTACTAAACGACGAAGTTGTTGACTTATAATTATACGTGCGAAACTTCCAAACACGTTATTCCACGTAATATACTCAAAATACCTGCAGCGGAAAGAAACCCTAAAAAACACAGTGAACATAACAATTTGCTTCTTCTATGAGTTTATAAACTATATTGTAATGCAAAGCCTGAGCTCTGCAATATCTTTTAATACGCCTAAATAAAGAAAATAAGGCCAAAGGAAACCAATAAGCTGTGATTATACACGAAACAAAAATTAGTTAAAACTGGCTCCAGACCCAGAGAGCAAAGTGAAACTAGAGTAGAGGTCTTATCGCACCTCGCCAAGCTAAGGTCGGATCCGGAGGACGAGGCAGAGGGTGGTCGATCAGTGTGGTTCGAAGGGAGGTGAGTGTTCGACTGGGGAGGGGATGTGAGTGAGAGAGACAGACTTAAAGGACAACGGTTAGTTTACCGTCCTGGCACACTGCTTCGAGCAAAAACGACATGGCGGAGGCTCCGTACACCACTTAGTTGCTCGGGTAGACGGCCGCCTTAAGTCCCCTGTTCAAAGCCTATGAGTGTGTAACAATTACTAGGAAATATTGTGTACAGCTCTTACTAGTGACAGTTGGTAATGTTGATAGGAATATGTTCAACCACTTACCCGACGTAGGAATTCCTGCTTGCTGTTGCTGACCAGCTTGAGTGGACCCACTCGTCCCGCCTGTAGTCCCAGTCGTGTCTTTCGGTAGTCGAGTCACCTCCACAATTGAATGAAATTTGTACAATGAATGTCTGATGTCTTCCTCAGGAATGTCTTCTGGTATTTCAAGGACAAACACAGAGAATGTTTTCTGTGGCCGGCAAGGAATAGGGACCTGAAACATATAGGCCTACTAGCTATTCGATCGTGTTCAGCTGTAGTGTACTATATTGGTATACTTAAATAGGTATATCTTATATGTTATGTAAACATAAATTTAACATGTAAGAACATTTATTATTTTAATTTGTGTAAGTATTCACAGAATAAAGTACCTACCTAGTAACATTGTCTGGGTAATATGTGCAAAAGTAATTAAAAAATACATATGTGTATGTCTATAGATACAAATGTTTACAAATTCGGCGAATCAAATTTATGTTATTAGACAAATAAATTTTTACTTAATTTTAATAAATTGATCAGGAATGTCAGTATTCAAGAACTATTGAATTCATTTTAAAGCTTAAAATTTTTTTGTGTACATTAAACGTACAATAATTTCAAGGCAACATAATTGGACATAACCCGAGTAACACAAATAGTTGAACGAACATTGTCAAATGAATGACACTTTTTGCAAAATGTTGGTTGTACGGTTGGCAAACTTTAACAGTTAAATTAGCAATTTGCTAAACTATGCAATCATTGAACTACTGCCTTTTGTTATCCATTAAAACTTTACTGTTTGCCAAACAATGAATGTGTAATGTTGGCACTCCTAAAGCTTTCATTCTGTTTCCAATTTGATAGGCACAGTTTTGTTTATATAATTTGGTAATTTAGTTCTTAATAAGTATACATTTTCATTTAAACTGACTCTACTTTCATTAACTTTTTTTGTACTATTACTATAGCTTCTTTTTATGATTTCCTATGCTGCAGTTCCTGACATAGTGTAAATATGGCCATCTTAGTTATTTCGCAACTATAAAGAGTGATTTGTTTTATGGAAGTGTAGTTGGAAAATCCAATTCAGCAGTGTAAAAGTACACCCTTCTGTGAATCAGTATCTGAAAGTTAATAAAATTGCTGTGTCTGATGTTAAAGTTTTTTACTAATTAATTGTGACTGTATGGCAAATAAAATTTATTAGAATATTACGTCAGTAGTTGTGGATGGTTACAACTGTTTTCAAGGTGTCTACTGAAGTTGACTAAACAATATGGAAACAATGTTACAAATGTCTATTAAGTGAGTAGGCATATTAGGCTACAGTAGAAGGATATTTTCGCAACATAAATATTAAAAAATATAAACTTGCTCTCTTGATTATGTTGAAAGCCATAGTCCACACATAGAATGTTTAGGCACTAATAAAACAAAGTTTAATACAAGCTATAATACAGTTACGTCACTACGATTTACGTTAGATATCAGATTTTTAATGTAGTATGTGCCACCCAATAAGAGCCCAGCTGTGCTGTGATTGGCCGAGCACCTGTAGCCAGTACAGGCGCACTGTGTCTTCGTTTCCTGATACTGTTGTGGATGTGAATTGTTTTGATTGAAAAGTAGGGTTCCAAATTTTGCTGGCGTTATATCCATCTTATGTACTAAAATTATTAATGTGTGTTAAAATTTTAATTACTTCTATGATGATTCTCTGGGTGTAAATCGGATTATTTGTAACTTGCTTGGCCGCGTCTAAAAGGATACAATGTAATGTTTCGTGGTAGTGTTGTGCTATTTCTGTTCTGTCTATGTTGTACTTGATGTCTGCAATAAGAAGGGTTTAAATTCGTCGTCCTGTGTTGTCCAATGTAGACGTTTACACATGAACATATTACTTTTTAATTGACAGAACTTTTTTTTTTCTCAAACATTTCCTATTTAACACTTTTATGTGTTCAGTTTGTCACAGATCAGTTTGAACATTTTTTACTATCAAAATTGCAGTGTCAGGAATTGAAAGCAAATCTGAGTGGATTGATCTCCAATTACAGTCATTCACAGTGCACTAAATCAGGAACATCAGAAACTTGCATATTAAGCCAAAACTGCTGCCTGTTCTTAGGCATCATAGGAATTTGCTTCTGCACAATGTCCGTCTTCTTTACTTGAGAATACCTCTGCCATTTACTCGTTTCTTAAACAAAGGGAATCCATTCTTGACAATGTTAACATTCAAAATATTTACTTCTACATATTCTGCGTCGCTGAATTCTCCTTTGTAGCTTACAGTTAAGTTTCTTCTCCGCGATGTGACGTGAAACATTTTGTTTAAGTATGGCCTAGGATTCTGCTTATTGATTTTTGCAACTGAGCACAAGTTTTTCCAATCAGAAAAATCACTGGATTGCAAGTTGACGACTTCAACATTTTTTGGGTTCGCCTGTTGAACAGCATCTTTGAAATCAGAGAAATCATAAATGTGCTTACTTCGTTTCATCGATAATTCGACCTGTTGATGAAAAGAGCCTGCGGACATGAATGTGTGTCCAGTCTCTAAATAATTGAGTTCTATCTCTTCTGCTGTAATTACATCTGAATTCACCATGTACACAATAAACGTCATCAAAGTCTAGTTCTTGTTTTGGGTAGCACAATTGTTAAGCCACAAAAAAAATCTTCTTTTTAGCTCGTTCGGAGATAAAGAATGCATGAAATGCACTTATAATATCTTCCTTATTTTTTCCTGTAATTCCTTCATGTCAAATAATTGCAGTTGCGTTATCTGTGGCATTATTATGACTTCCAAGTGGTACAAAGCTTTCGTTAAAGGCTATTATGCGACGTATAAACATGCCTGTCTTTATTGTTTCTATCCTAGGAAGCATAAACATCTTCTGCAAGTTTGCAGAATAGTATACAGATTCACGTGCACTTTTGCTCAGCTCAACATGTTGCTTGTAAATCTCACGAGCTTTTTTTGCCTTATCCAAATGTTGCAAAATATCTAAACATATGTCGCAATTTTGGTCTTTCTCTGCTGTCTGGTTTGGATCCTCGTGAGAAAAACGTACACGACGTTCACACTCTTCATGACCAAGTTTTGTGAATGAAATATTCATAGAATGTAAAACATTTCTGTAAGTATCATATGAAACTTTAAATTCTGGATTTTTCACTCGGAAATATGTATACATGGCAGTCATTGAAATATCACTTGGTAAGTACCTAGTGATTGGCGCATGTTCACGTCTGTAATGTGATGTGGATGGATTAAAAGACTCGATGTGTTCCTTTATTACTTCCTTCTCAATTGTTACATGAGATTTGACACCTCTCTCATCTGTCGGAGGTGTTATGGAACCATTCCCTGTGTTGTTCAAAACATTGTGCAGTACAGCGTCATTGTTCTTTGTGAAACCAAGAGTTGTGAGTAGAAATGTTTTGCATACATCTTGTCTTGTACCAAAACCATCAGGTAGTGTGTAGTAATATGAAACATTTAGTTTTGAATTATCCAAACCATTTTTCTGTTTCACAGTTTCAGTACGAGTACAAGATAACATAATGCATTCGTCGTTGAGCTGAATCCATACACAAAAATTCTGTATTAATGCGAATCCTCTGATTATCATCTATCTTCGAAGTGCATTTTTTCCTGCAGGTGACAGGACAAGGTGGTTGCAGACATTGTTTATCTTTGTTGTGCTAAATTTATTGCTTTTTTACGATCATCAGCTGAAAGTGACTTTGTTTTCGTTTACGTGGTAGTCCTGTTTTAGTAAAGTGTAACATATCATGACCTTCATCAGGCTGGATGGGTATGGATTCATTTTCTTGTTCTAGATTGACAACTGTGGTAGAATTATTACACTGGGTGTTTGAAACATCTTCACTGTTAACATTGCTGGAAGTACTGGGAATATTAGTTGAATTCCCAAATTGTGATGGCAGCCCTAACTCTGCAGTGTCATGGGAAGTTTTGTTCTTATTGAAATCGTTTTCATTCTGTTTATCCGTTTCTACAGAAATTATGTTATCTACAACGTACAAATTTTCCAAGTTTTGATTTTCAACACCCTCCATAATGTCCACAGAAACAGAATAATTTCGTGTTTGTACAACTGCGTCCAAGTATTCCACATTTGCTGGTGCTGCTGTTACTACACTTGTTTAGAATTACAGATTTCTTCTACATTACAGGGATTTGACAAAACTTCAGCTTTATCACTTATGACTTGGAAGGGCAGGTCTGTAACATTGTCCAAGTCTGATCCTAATGTGATTGATTGGGTAGGTTTAAGCAAAGTTTTATAGTCTATTATTACCTTCATATTTGTTCTGTGTTTTTCTGAACAGATTATAGTTTGTCCATACAGGCATGTTTAGCTTCTGTTGTACAATTAACAGAAGCTAACTGTAATATTTTAGCTGCTATGCTACTTTCATCCATCACTCACGAACAATGTTCACTTACAATATTATTCAATGCTTATTAAAATCATAATTATGACAAATATGTTTAAGTTACCTCAATCACGCACATACAAACGAAATCTAATAAGTGTGATAAACAAATAACACCACACAACAGCCTTTGTTTATTATTTGACACAATAACCACAGCAAACATATAATCTTTTCCTTTATTCTGGATCATTTTGTTCATGAACCGAAAGAGTATGTAAGTTACTATAATAGATCAAAAACCGTAAGTACGTACCGATAAAAAGTCGTAATACCTCAAGTCCATTCAGTTAGCAACATAATAAAACGAAAATTCGCAACTCCATTTACTAAAGCAAATAACCTGAACTCTATTGGAGTTAAGGTAATTTGAATTATTATTGGGAGATGAGGTTTTTTGTTTTAGTAACAAACAAAATTCTGAGTACTTAAATGTAAGTTACGAATTAATTTCTAGCATTTCTCGAGGAGATAAGGCTTATTTCACTGCTGAGTATGTTGTAGAACAACCCAGCTAGTAAGAAAATAACCTTAGCTCAATTTTGCCCAAAAGTGGAGTTAAGGTATTTTGTATTATGAGGGCGGTATTGACATAAAGTGTAAGTGCAACATGCTTGCTTTCTTGGGTCTCGGTTCGCTCTTTCGGCTGTTTACAGTTTTTGATTTTTCGAATGATGTATTTTATTACTAGACTGCTTTTTACATGTTGAAGCTCCTGATAGATGCTGGATTCGGCACAGATGTATCTGGCTCTGTTCACTAAGGTGAAGATACCTTTTCTCCTACGTGCTGGTAGGTGGTGCGATTCAGCATTCAATATTTATTTTAAAGTAAAATTTAAAAAATTATTAGTTTCAGCCATGTTTTTAAAAGCAGGTCAAAAAGAAACAAGCAAATCTTGTCTGCAGTTATTTGTATTCTTTATTAGTAGCCACCAATTGATTATATATTACATAACATGTTTGTAGTACAAACTTGAGACATTTTACTTTAATGCAATGCCTAGTAACTAGGACTTAACTAAGTTATCCTTACAATAGTAAAATACATTGTTCCTAAATTTTACTTAGGAGCTGTTAAAATTAAACCATTGCTTAGTTGAAATCTTAGGTGGTACTCATTTAAAAAGCCACCAGTATTTCCTACTTATTCATCACTTTTTGTGAAATTTGCCATTGTTATTAAAGGTAAAATACTAGTATATATGTGCATGCTCTTACCTACTAAATTATTGATGTTATGGGAAAGGGTTTATTATTTTGAAATGTGGATACAATAATGAGCACGTCGGTAAGAAAATTATAACTACAAACTTGCAGGTAAGTTATATCGATTTTCGGAAGTCCAAATCCAACCCTCCAACCATTACTGCATGTTATACTTAACTCTCTCAGGGACAAGGTGGCGAGGTGTTCAGAATGCCTACGTCCCACCAAGGCGATCTGGGCTTGATTGTCGTGAGGGTGACACCCGGATTATTGCATGTGGGGAACGTGCTGTTGGTAGGCTGATATCCTAGATCTCCTGAGTCTCCGCCCTTTCATTCCAGCACTTCTTCATACCCACCTCATGCCATCCCTCTCCGGCACTAAAGCCCTAATAGTCTGCTTGGTTGGTGTCGTCACAAGATGAGCATCGCAACGATGATCAGCTGTTTCTATACAACCATTCGTCATAATTGTTGGGGCTTCAGTTTATGTGGTGTGTGTGTGTACCCTGTCGCCTGCCAGGAAGATACCCTAATTTTAAGATACAGTTCGAGTGAGTAGACGCTGCAACGTCACGAAACATTTGGTCCTCCGGTGTCGAATTTGCACGCGGTAAAGCTTATTTGCGAAAGTAACAACAGCGCGGCTCGTGGACTATGCGCGTCGCGCCGCGGAACAAGAGCGCTTCGAGCCAGGTAGACGGGCGAGCGGAGAGGAAACAGGACATTCGGCCGTAAGCTCACCCCCTCCTCCCTCCATCAAGCTGCAGCCTACGCTAATCCTACCGTCCACGGCGTAGCCACCTACAAGGAGGATGGAGTCCTGTCAACCATTAAAGCGACGCGGGAGTCATGTGTGCTGAAGTGAGTTAAGTACACTCTATCTGATTAAGTCTTCTCTTTCCTTTGCAGTCCTTTTCTTCTTTTGTTGTTTCCTTTTACATTACCTATATGCTAACATCATGGAGGAAAACAATAAAAAGAAGCTAATTTACACCAGAGCTTCTGCTAAAGGTAGCCTTACTCGCATGTCCACATTTTTAACGAAGTTTGTCAAGGGTGGTGATGTGCGTGCAGTTAAGGTACGACTAGAAGAATTGCCTGGTATTTGGTCTAAATACGAAACTGCCCAAGAATAATTAGAATTCAGTGAAGGTATTGAGGTGCATGCTGTAGACAGAGAATATTTCGAAACTCTGTATTATGATGTCAAGACGAGAATGATGCAGTTGATCAGTGAGTCAGACAGTGTTGGCAGTGCACATTCAAATAATGTAAGCGCAGAATGTTTTTCATTCCTAAATAAAAGGGAACTAAGCCTGCCAACTATTTCACTTCCCAGTTTTAGAGGCGAAATAACCCAGTTTAGACACTTTTATGACACCTTCAGTAGTTTGGTAGTTGACAATAACAGTCTTGACAACATTCAGAAATTTCATTATTTGTTGAGTTCAGTTACCTCGGATGCACACAAGTTGATTGAAAACTTGCCAGTAATAAGTGATAACTTTCAGGTAGGATTATAAAAACGACGAAACACAATTCCGATACAGGGTGTAAGTGAGGTAACCACAGAAACAAAACACAGTGTAATGACCATGGTACACTCCTTGTTAACAAATTACACTGTTGCAGTTGAATGCCTGGTTTTGTCCACGATTTCTAGTGACCTACCTGGGAGATACCTAGACTGCCACCATTGGAAAATTACAACTGGTATACAGTTGGCAGACACAACCTTTAACAAACCAGGAAGAATTGATCTACTTCTAGGAGCGGAGACATTTCTTGACATTCTTCATCGAGTAAAAATGACTAGATCAGGGGATCACCCGATTTTACAGAATACTAAATTCGGATGGATAATATCAGGAAGATTCTACGAACCTGATATTCATGTAAACATGCAACAACATAGAGATGCCTTCTTTGTGAGAACAGATGACTGCATGGATCAGCTGAAGAGATTTTGGGAAATTGAAGAATTACCTGAAATTCTGCACACACAAGAAGAAGTCAAATGTGAGAAGCATTTCAGAGAAACATTTTCAAGAGATGTATCGGGACGATTTATTGTTCGGTTGCCATTTCGACAAGAACTCAATCAACTTGGATATTCTCACCAAATGGCAGTCACAAGGTTTCATCAGCTAGAAAGAAGACTAAGTAGACAACCAGACCTCAAAATAATGTACTAAAAGTTCATGGATGAATATGAAGCACTGGGACACATGCAGTTAGTAGATGCAGTCTCTGCTCAAGAAAACACTTACTACATGCCTCATCATCCTGTATTCAAAGATTCAAATACGACCACTAAGATGAGAGTGGTCTTTGACGGATCTGCCAAGTCAAACAACGGGACATCATTAAATGACTTACTAATGGTTGGGACAACAATACAACAAGATATTTTCTCCATTGTAGTGCGATTTCGCACACATAAGGTGTGCTTCACAGCTGACATTTCCAAGATGTATAGGTTAGTCAATCTTGACTCCAGAGATTGCAATGTTCAGAGGATATTGTGGAGAAAAGAACCCTTGAACCAATTAAAGGAATATAAACTCACTACTGTGACATATGGTACTGTTAGTGCACCTTACTTAGCCACGAGATGTTTGCAGCAGCTGGCCATCGAAGAAAGAGAAGCCTACCCTAGAGCTTCAGAAGTCGTGATGCGGGCTTTTTACGTAAATGACTGCATGTCTGGTGCAGAAACTGTGGAAGAGTCTCTTTTAATTCAACAGGAATGGTTACAACTTTTGGACAGTGGTGGATTCCCTTTCCGAAAATGGTGTACAAATCATCCAGCCTTGTTTCAAAATATTCCAGACGATTTCAAGGAGACAGGTGTTTCATTAGAGCTAGACAAGAAGGATAACATCAAAACACTTGGGCTAATATGGCATTCTACTACAGATCAATTTCAGATTGTGAGCAGATCCCACACTGTGAAATCGCCATCCAAGGTTACTATGCATATGATCTTGGCCACAATTACCTCAGTGTTTGACCCCCTAGGCCTGATCAGCCCAATAGTGATCCTTTGCAAGATTTTTCTCCAGAAATTGTGGCAAGACAAGTTGGGAAGAAATGAGTCTATCCCCTTAGAAATAGAAAAATCGTGGCAAACTCTGCACGAAAAATTTCCAACTGTAAACAACATAAGAAAGAATAGGTATGTTTTGGTTTCAGGAAAGCCAGGTAACATACAAATTCATGGCTTCTCAGATGCTTCTGAAAAGGCATATGGAGGATTCCTTTATTTACGTCCCACAAATGAAAGGGGAGAAACTGCAGTCACTCTTTTGTGTTCGAAATCAAGAGTTACTCCCTTGAAAGAGATCTCCTTGCCCCGATTGGAAGTCTGTGGAGCACTTCTTCTAGAAAGATTGTTCAGGAAGGTCGTATGTAGATTAACCTTAGTATAATCCAGTCATTTCTGTGGACTGATTCCACCGTAGTGTTAGCCTGGCTAGCGTCTCCCTCGGCAAAATGGAAAACATTTGTAGCTAACAGAGTATAAGAAATTCAAGACTGCACAAAACATGCTACATGGAGACACATTTCTTCAAGACAGAACCCTGCAGATATAATTTCACGAGGAGCCAACCCACAAGAGCTTGCTCAAAGTTCTTTATGGTGGCATGGACCACCCTGGCTTTTGAATTCTGCCACATCATGGCCAAGCAGCACACTGCCAACTATGTACGACATGCCTGAAGAATGCAAACATACAATAAGCCTCATCATAACTATTACTGATGATATTATGAAAAACTTCTCGAAACTTACCAGACTGCAAAGGGTGGTAGCATATTGTCTCAGGTTTGCACACAATTGCAGGTTGCCACTCATGGATCGCAAGGGTGGGCCACTTAAATTAGAACTAACAAAATCATTAGACTGCCTGAATCAGAATTGCTCAGTTGCATGAATATTCAAGCGAAATTCATGGCCTGAGCAATGGTAATGGAATCTCCAGCAAGAGCAAACTTAAGTACCTCAACCCATTTCTGTGCAAGAACCAACTACTGTTGGTTGGGGGTTGGCTTCAGCATTCAGAACTCTCTTTTGAGCAGAGACATCAGAAAATCTTGCCACCAAAACACCACCTTACAAGGTTAATTATAGAACATGAACATCAGCGATTGCTTCATGCCAGTTATTCACTACTACTTTCATCACTGAGACAAAACTTTTGGATTATTAATGGAAGAGCTTCTGTTCGTAACAGTCTACATTACTGTGTTCCTTGTCAGAAGTTGAAGGCAGAAACTTCTCAGCAACTCATGGGTCAGCTACCACACTGTCGAGTTAACAAAGCGTGGCCATTCATCAACTGTGGTGTGGACTATGCTGGTCCCATCTACATAAAATCAGAAACTCGTAGGAGCAAAACTCGTATTAAGAGTTACATTGCGATTTTCATTTGCCTAACCACAAGAGCAATTCACCTAGAGGTTGATGGTGACATGTCCACACAATCATTCTTGGCAGCCTTGAAAAAATTCGTGTCACGCCGTGGTCGGTGTGAAAACATCTACGGCGACAATGGAAGCAATTTTATTGGAGCTCAGAAAGAACTGCAAGAGTTGCACGTACTTTTCATGAGTGAAAATCACAAGTCTCAACTTCTTGGCAACACCACTCAGGAAGGCATCAAATGGCACTTCATTCCACCCCGAGCACCTCTTTTCGGTGGTATATGGGAAGCTGGAATAAAGTCATTTAAATTCCACTTACGGAGAGTCATGGGAACTTCGTGTTTGACTTACGAAGAGCTCAGCACACTTGTGACACAAATCGAAGCTTGTTTGAACTCCAGACCCCTTGTTGCTATTTCCAGTGATCCCAATGACCCATCAGTACTCACACCAGGCCATTTTCTCATTGGCAGTCCTATTGCCAACCTTCACGAACCAGATAGAGGAGACGAAAAGCTTAGCTTGCTATCCAGGTGGAAACAACTTCAACAAAATCTTCAACAATTTTGGCGCAAATGGTCAGTTGACTATTTGAACCAGCTACAATAGAGGAGCAAGTGGACATATCTATCTACAAACATACAGGTTGGCAGACTGGTGGTCCTCAAAGAAGATAGTGTACCACCATTATGCTGGCGGATGTGGGTCATTGAAGAGGACCACCCAGGAGCTGATGGTCTAGTACGAGTAGCCACTGTCCGAACCCCTACTGGAATCTACAAGAGACCCATCACAAAACTTTGTCCATTTCCCGTCATTGATAGTGCCTAATGATACTGACAGTTAATATGGAGTTCAATAAGAATGTGTGTGTGGTAAAATCCATTGGTCAGCTATATATTTATTTTTGAAATTGTTACTCACGTACTTATCAACTTATTACTTCTTGTACACCTTACTCTTTAGTTTAGTTGTTATTGAATTGTTTTTTTCCTAATGTACCCAGTAATATAAAAAGTAGTCACAGCCCCTTTTTGGGGGGCGGCATGTTGGGGCTTTAGTTTATGTGGTGTGTGTGTGTGTACCCTGTCGCCTGCCAGGAAGGTACCCTCAAGCAAGCAGGGAGATTAGCAGGTAGTCGAGAGTAAACCATGGACAGAGACAGACGTGTTTGTATATCGCAGCAGCAGTAACAGCAGTAAAGTTTCTTAGTGTAAATTCAGGGATTTTATCATGCCTATAATTTTAAGATACAGTTCGAGTGAGTAGATGCTGCAATGTCACGAAACAATAATGCCACACGAATAGTTTCATTTGAAATGGTAAGGGCCTGCATTACCAACTGCCTATATTACCACCTCCGGAAAAAGTTCTGGATAAAACGTATCTAGAAGGTGGTGGTCAAGAAAAGTGTATTGTGGCCCTCTGATATCTCTTATCTGAGAGACTATCTATTGGATAAGTTATCAGCACCTGCAAATCGGTACTTATCCAGAAGTTAAGCATGTACATGGAACAAAATTGGTGTAATGTATGTTTGTTAATCACGAAGTTGAGGATAGGATTCAAATTCACAAAATGGAAACCTGCTATTGAAAGTTTTTGGAATTGCAGAAAATGTAATTTAAATTATTATATTAATAGTAATTATATAGAGATTTCAGCTTAAATTAATTTTATGATTTATCTTGGTTTCGAAGCGATTATTAATACTATATATAACTACTTCGAACTAAGTGACGGTAAACTAATTCTTTGCATAGTAAAAAAACCATTTAAAGATATGGAAGAAAGTATAGCTGTATTGTTTACAAAGAATGTACTATTCATTGAAGTCATACAGCTACATGTTTGTTTTATATTAGGGAATTTAATAAAATGTTTTGTAAATATTTGTAATTTGTAATGCCTATACAGTTACGCAAGTCACCCTATCGGCTTTAATTTAACCAGAATTTATTGGGTTGCAGGCGTCAATTATAAAATATAATTAAACTACTGCAACCCAACGAAACAATTTTCAACTAAAAAATATACAGCTAACTACATTTTACTACCAACTTATTGAAAAACTAACCAACTAGTTATCTCCGAATATATACCTGATAGTTACCCAGTTTCTATCCAGAGGTCGTAATACACAATGGCTGACAATCAGTAGCTGATAGTCTATCCAGCAGATAGTAGTCGGCCAGTTTTATCAGGAGGTGGTAATACAGGCCATTAATGTTGCAAAAAGATGCGCGTACGGTACCTACAATAGCGATTTGAGGTATCGCACAAATACATATATGAAGGATATTATTTATTTATACTCCTAAGATCCCTGTAATGAGTCTATAGTCAGTCGTGTTCAGCCGAGATAACGAGTATGTCCATACATTTAAGGGATAGACCACGGACCACGGCCATGGGCTATATAAAATCCTTATTAAGAAGCACATATTTTTACATTTTGCACTTGAATATTAATATATAAAAATGTCGATTGTCTCAAGAGTAAATAATATGTGTCGTTAGCACCTAATTTATTATTGGACGGGTGTGTGTTTTGCAGCTACTTGCTAGTTTTGTTTTTCTTTCCAGAACAGTACATGGTTGTTCTGTACAATACTATTAGTTCACATTAAACCAAAGTTGCACTTATATTCCATTTTCAACAAGTAATAAGCATAGTGTACAATAATTATATGTTGCAATCGCGATTGGGCCACTGCTTGATGGTGAGTTCAGTCTTTTGTCCGCTTAAACTTCTTTCCAAACACGTTCTGAATCTGAATCTCCCAATCCACTTCACAGTCACTAAATCCTACCGCAAAACATTCCGCTCTCTCATCGACCTAACCAGCATAGACTGCCTGCTCCACTGTGTTCACACCCTCGGAATCTTTCACTGTTGTTTCTCCTCCCCATGTACCCTCCTTCATTAAGCAGCATAGTTTCCAATCCACTCTCACCTAACAAGTCTTTTCACTCTCCTCCCGTCCCTCAATGGTCTCAATCCCATTTCCTTCATCACTGGTGGTCTATAATTACCCTTCGCTCATCACCCTTCTGCCCAGGCTGCGTTTTCCACTTACCCTTCACCCATCTTACTGTCCTTCGCTGCACCTTCTCCAGCTTCTGCACCTTTACTCCCACATATGTACATGTGTACTAATGTACCGAAAATCTGAATTCTATTACAACTTTGTGTAAACACTACCATCACCTAATAGTTTTAAACTATTGTATACTTTGTTCATCTAAAATGATATGGTCAAAACGTTTCGTGCAAAACCTAACTGAAAAATTTCAGCTATCAATGGCAACACAAAAAAAAATACTTTTAGCACAGTAGGCCTACAAGACCATTTAGTACCAGTTAGGCCTACATTTAAGGTCCATTTAAATTATTTTTCACTGTGGGGTACAGTTAGTAACTAAATATTATTAAGTGATACGATGCTGCCAAGAAAATTTATCTTTTTATATACTTGTTGCAACAGCATTAGGACCCATGTTAAGTAAGTAAGTATAGTCTATGTCACGAAATCATTTACTTTTTGACATTCACCTTCTGAGAAAAGTGTATATGAACACTGGAATAAAGTTAGCTAACTTCAGTCCAGTATTTCTCAGATGACAAACATAAAAAATTGCACTCGTGCTAATTCCGAACTAACCCTCGGAGTGTATGAAATACGGTAAAAAATAAAATGTACATTAAAAGGGTTTGCATGATATAATAAATAACAACTTAGGTCTACTAAACCTGACAAATTATAACATTATTTAATATATTTATAAACACCTGAGGTTCAAACATTTTAACTCACAAAACACAAAAAGTTTCAGTCATGTTTCAGAAACAATTGTTTTGAAACATTGAAATGTATCAGATAAATTTCAAAATATTTCTTCCGTATTTTTGAAATGTTTCAGTTATTGAAAGAATGTCCCCCCGCAGATACATGCCATAGAACATACCAGAAACGTTTCAGTGTTGTGTATCTGGAATGTTTTAATAAATATGTAGCTTAAAAATTACTGTCATTCATCGAAATTTATCTGTAATGCTTCTGCAGTGTTTCTGCTGTGTTTCAGATATGTATCTCTGTCTCCTCTCAGATATGTATCTTTGAAACACACGCAGAACATCCCAGAAATTTGTTTCTGAAATGTTTAAAATATACAGCACTGAAATGTTTGAGTCTCATTTAGAAAAAAAAATATGGCACCTGAAGTGTTTCAGACAAATATTGGAATGTAATGTTTTAACTAATAAAAATGTCTTCCAACTCATAGGGTTCCTAACATAAATATTTCAGTGCTGTATCTCTGACATATTTCACTTTCATGACACTGAAATGTGTGTGTTGATGTGAGACACAGAGATAATACAGATGATAATTGGAAAATGTTCAGTGGGTGGAGGAAATGGATGGGTAAATGTGAGTTAAATTATAATGTATGGAGCACCAGCTAGCAGCACTGAGATAGATACAGTCGACAGAACTCTCAGTATCTGTATACTACACGACTAATTTTTTTAACTTTTATGAATAGGGTTAGTGAAACCATTTTCGCCATTCATGCAACTCAACCAAGTTAGCACACTGCTATTCAGCAATGGCCTTTCTTAATTATTGTATTACCTACAAACCTGAAGCCCTATATAAAACTTTCCCCCCTTCCTACTGGACTGAAGTAGGAGTGGAGTGAATAATCCAGTCCAGTCGGCGAGGTGGACTGGACTGTAGAATATGAATTGAAACATTTACTGTAAACACCCATCGGACTGAACTGAACGAAACCGAAGTGGGCACCATATGTAATCGTTTCTTTAGTTATGTAAGGGGTTATAATCGTTCTGGGCTAGCTAAATATAACTGTTTTATGTTATAAAAATAATTGGATGTGCCAACAATGTCAAAATAAATATCTCTACGGATCAATTCAAACAAAATATCTAGCAATTATACGCCTCTTGCTTTTTTTTTTACAGTAAATTGTTCTACAGTTTAGTGTTTCGTAAAGAGATGTCTCTAGACACAGATTCAGTTATGTTTACATGTCAATCTGGATCGAAAATTTTACTATAAACACATTTCAGTCTCTCCATGCTGAATCCAGTCCAAGTTCAGTCCAGTCCGGAATTTTACCATAAAATCACTATTGGGCTAACCCATATGTGCAGCGCCACAAATATATTTTGTTTACTCAAGTTTCAGTTCACAGCTATATGTCTTCTATTCCATATTTTTTTACACTAAAATAATTATCAAGTTTAAACTACACATACTGAATATAATTATTTTCAAATAGCATAAAATATTTTAGGCCATTGGGTAAATATTTAGAATAGCTACTCATCGTGTACCGGCCAAACTACTGATTTTAGAGGTATACTTTATCAATGAATAATATTTCTACAGTCAGTACCTAACCTAATCAAACCTAACCTAACTTAATCTAAACTAACATAACCTCTTTTTAATGTAGCACCACTTCTAACTACTCTAGAAAAAATTTTTCATCAACAAATTATACCTCTTATATCTATAGTTTGTCCTATACACGAGTAATGATTATCGATACTTACCAATGAATAATATAAGTTGTTTTACAAAAAAAATATCCAGCACACATTCCCTAGAAAATTGAGCAAAATAAATGCCACCAGGATCCATAAAAAGTCCATTAAATGACATTGGCATTTTTATAATTTTTTTACTTGTAATTAACAAAAAATACTTCAAAGTAACTTTACCCTTTCTTAAAACAACAATGAAATTATCAACGAAATCTCCAACGAACAACTTATAAACAATTCTAGGTCCACGGATATTTATACAAGGCAAGACCAACAAATGGCTGCCACAACAGCAGTGTCATGTGACACCCGGCGATCACTGCAGCGAACATTTCAATTTGATGTTTCGGAGACCTATTTGAAACGTGCTTATTGAACTGTTACTTTGCAATATTTCTGAAATGTTTCTGCAATGTGTGCTGCAAAATGTAAAATCGCTCGTTATCAAAAGTCTCAACTAAACATTTCTGAGACCTATCTGAAATATTTGGATTGAAATGTTTCATTGCAATATTTCTGAATTATCTCTGAAACATTGAAATAAAATGTTAGGTGGATGAGACATTGTAAAGATTTAAAAACATTTCTGAAACATAACAGAAACATTGAGTACTGTATGGGAAATATTCTGGGTACACGCCACTCAGCCTAAAATTTTTCAGCCTAAAATTAGGCTGGATATATTTTAGGCTGTATAACTTTAGGCTGAATGAATTTAGGCTGCGTGACTGTAGGCTGAATAATTTTAGGCTGTACCACTTTAGGCTGAATGACTTTAGGCTGAATGACTGTAGGCTGAGTAATTTTAGGCTGAATGACTTTAGGCTGAACGAAATTTTGATCTTGACTACTATGACACGGGAGCTGTTGTATTTTTTAGGCTGAATGACTTTAGGCTGAATACTTTTAGGCTGAGTGGCGGTCCAAGTGTGCAGTAGCAGAAAAGTTTAAGTTTTGTGCCATTCGCATATTTTTATGGTTGAATATTTCGCTCCTAGGTGGCAGCACTGTAACGATACATCGAAGAGAATGATAGTGTCAGTTATGAACTGAAGATAGTGCCACGAGAGCTACGTCTTCGACTTTTTCATCTAGCGACAATAAAGGGTACTAAGTTACCTATGTATTATAGAGCGGAGTTTAAAATATGCTCTTTTTTGGTCTAAAACCAGCCAAGCAGCTTTTTCACACAAGGAAATTTTAAGAAAAAAATATTTTAATATTATAGCTCTTTTTTTTTTTTTTTTTTTTTTTTGCCGTTTCTTGCTCTGTGTGAAAAGTGAAGAACTCACACTTATTATGCTGGCAGGACTAACAAATTTATACAGTAACCAATTAATACCTCACTGTTTCGTATTTCATTTTTTTTACAAAATGACGTAAATCGCGTAGGTATAAAATTTAAAACATTTGAAAACATTTCAATGAATGGTTATTTACTCAGATAATTTGATACCGAAGGCAAGTTGGTGTATGAAATGTGTTTAGTATTTTAAGACATTGTTTCGAATGTATTCAGGTGAAGTTCACCCAAATTTGCAAGAAGGTTTTTCATGTTTTAATTAGCATTGCAACATAATTAAAAAATGATAGTTATACTACATAAAAAAAGAGTTGGAGGTGAAACTGTGTACGGCGTGATATATCTACCAAGCACGGTAGTGGCTAATTCGATACATTAGAAACATTTTCTTAGGCGTGCAACAATTAGCCTTAGTATCCTAATACTCGCAAATTAAGGTCAACTTTGTCACAACATAAAGTTACAGCTGGAAGTATCTTAATAATTGCATACTTATAAAAATGTACATTTCCAAGATGTTTCTGCGTGTAAAGAACTTAAAATTCATTACAATATGGCATCAGCCACCTCATTGGATT
>PNEQ01087354.1:0-33233 GCA_003012365.1 Medauroidea extradentata | reverse complement strand
TGCTGGTAAAATTAATCAGATTTCCCGAAAAAGGGCACATGTGTCTCGACAAACAATGTACTCTCCTGACATCTGTTGTTGGAATACATAATCAAACTTTTGAGGGAACATGCTACACAATATGGCGCTTAATTTTAAACGATTTCCCGAAAAAGGGCATATAGTTCTATGTGCCCATCTTCCGGAAAAATCCTCAATTGTATACATAATTTTTTGCTCTAATCGCGTCACACGTCTATCACTTTAGGCACTTTATTTTCCGTGAGCAACATAAAGTATGTAAAAACAGGTTACAGGCGAAAACCACTATGTGCTCCAATTGTATTACAAAAATGCTACTCTCCATAAATATAGTACTTAATCATTCACGAACAATCTCATTCAATAAAATTAACACACGCTTTCACTACACTAAAACCACGACATTATAGAAATTAATTTTTCAAACTTCAAAACGCAACTACGACATATACATTTATAATGAGAACTTCGTGACACTATTCCTTCATAACTTGATATAAAACTACACTTCTTACATCCTCGTACAAGCACAAGAAAACTACACAATTTGAGGTAATGAAAAATATAACCAAATTACTTTAAGCACGAGAAATGTTCACTGCTACATGGAAGCTATATCTGCATGTAAACACGCGATGTGCAGACAGTTTTTGTCGTCAATGTGGCAGTGAGAAAGATGTTACAAATTTTCTTATTGGCTTGTGAGAGTAGGAGAGGGGAGGCAGTTGCGCCGAGCCGGAATAGGCTCCGCCCCTTGCGTTTTCGAGTATATTTAATTCCAACTACGACTCGAGGTGCAGGTGCAGAGCAGATTTCCTTGCGTTTCGCTGCGTCGATGCAAAACGCAAGTGGTGATATTTAATCGGCCCCCAGTAACGGCTAGTGATTTTTTTCAAAGGGTAATTAGTGTTCTCTTTATTTCGAATGACCTATATCACGATTTACGATTCACTTAAAGACGAATGTCACATGTATAGCCCTTTAGGTAGTAGGCGTACACTCACAAATACCATGCCACACAAGTTAAAATAACTTACTTGAATTTCAAAACTAGGCCACTCAAATTAATATCAGTACAAATATAAAATTTATACATAATTTTTGCCCTAATCGCGTCACATGTCTATCACTTTAGGCACATTATTTTCCGTTAGCAACATAAAGTATGTAAAAGCTGGTTACAGACGAAAACCACTCTGACATGTTCCAATTGTGTTACAAAAATACTGCTCTCCATAAATAAAGCACTAAAGGCCCTGGCAGAATGAACAGTGCTGATGGCAATGCTGACGGCTGGTGAGCTCCAAGTGGTGGATAGATTAGCCAATTAACTATGCGGACGCAGTGCTGATGGCAGATCCCAAATAAACTAGTCACAATGATCGTTGTTATGGCTGGTAGACTGTCCGTGGTATAGCCGCTTGTGGCGGTAAATCCGGCCGCCATGTTGTAATTTCGTAAGTGAGCTATCTTCGACATTTCATTTTTTTTTTTTAATTTCATCAGCTGTTGTTGACGTCAACGGTCAAACAATTCAAGTTTCTGTTTACAAAAATTTTAATTTAGTGTTGTTGACAAACATTTCAAGTCGGCATTGGAATTTGTAAGCTTTTTTTTTGTGCTATCTTGCAATCAGCTGTGCTGTTAGTAAACAATCTTTGTCATTTAGCGCATGCGCAAGTGTACACAATTCTGATTGGCCGCTGGTGATGATCACGTGATGGCTGGTGAGCTGACCACCCATCAAAATATAAAGTTTGCCGAACTCGGCCAGCCGTCAGCCATCAGCCACATCAGTCAGCAGTTGCTGGTGTGTTGGCGAAATAACGGGCCAATCGGAGCTCACCAGCCATCAGCACTGTTCATTCTGCCAGGGCCTTTAATTATTCACGAACACACAAATGAACACACGCATCCACTACACTGAAAAACCACGACATTATGGAAATTTACTTTCACACTTCAAAACACAACTACGACATATACACTTGTAATGAAAACTTTGTAACAATTTTCCTTCATAATTTGATATGATACTATACGTCTTACATCCTTGTTTAATCACAAGAATGCTAAAAAATTTGAGGCTACGAAAAATTTAACCAAAACATTATTATTAGCGCGAAAAATGTTCACTGCTACATTGAAGCTATATCTGCATGTAAGCACACTGGTGTGCAGACAGCTTTTGCCGTTCAAGTGGCAGTGAGGATGATGTTACAAATTTTCTGATTGGCTTGTGTAAGTCGGAGAGGGGAGGCAGTTGCACATAACAAAAAAAAAATAGTACCTCCATGGCCATCTCCTGTATACTCCTACCTCCATGAATTTACCCTATTTTTTTCTATCGCCATTTGGCGGGAAAATAGATGAAAAATGTGAGTTTGTCTATGATACTATAAAAGCAAATGCTCGTTGGTTGGGGGAATGAAGAGGAAGTATCTTAAATATTTACCATCGTAAATTTAATTAGCATAACTTAGTTTCAATTTCATATCGTCATCAATGGCATCTAATCTTAATGGCTTTGTTAGGTAAGTAGTATATTTAATTTTCTGTCAGTACGTAACCTAGATATTAAGGTATGTTTAAATTTGTTTAGTTATGTTTACTTTACAGTTTACGCAGGCAATCGCTTTGAGTAATGAATTTGAGAGCAGTTAGACTGGAAGTACTTGAATATTTTTCCCAACAATTTATAAGCAAATTTAAAGTAAATGTTGTATTAGGTGGAATTTTAAATAAATTTCACAACTCTACACTATCATACTTTAATTTAAAACTTATTGCTGCCATAGCCTGGAGCTTAACTTAATTGTCTTACTGCCCTATAACATTTAAAAAGAGGTTGATGTTGATAAAACTTATATATTTGTAGATAAAACTTATATATTTGTTGATAAAACTTATATATTTGTTGACATTTATAGTTGTAGAAAAGGTTGGTATATAATTATGTATTGTGGGTCTTGATATTTACCAATACCACCCAGTATTGCATTCACAATACATAATTATATACCAACCTGTTATACAACTCTTAATGAGATCTACAACCGAAATTTATATGTATGTGTTAGCTACCTCAAACTATTGTTAAACATTCTAGGGCAGTATAGGCTGCAAGATAATTAAGTTGAGCTTCAGGCTATGGCAGCAATAACAAAGTGTAGAGTTGGGTGTAAATTTCAATATCACTACTCATTGTGTACCGGCCAAACTATTAATTTTTGAGGTATAGTTTATTGATGAAAAATGTTTCTATAGTTGTTAGCAGTAGTTGTACATATTTTTCGTTATGTTGCTTTAGGTTATTTTGTTAAGTTCTGTTTTACGAATAAGTTTTCTAATTTTCATTAGGTTAGGTAAGGTAATGTTACCTAATCTTACTTAAATCGTAACTTATGGAACAGGAAAACTTAATAGTAAAATAACATTGAGCCTAAACTAATCTAACTTAAAACAAAACCTAACAAAAACGAAAAATTTCGACATTAGTAAACTAAAATTTTCTTTATGTACGACTACTTGCGACACCTATAAGTTACAGGCTAAACATTTTACGTTGGTAAACTACCTATGCCTTTAAAATCATTAGTTTGGCGGGTACTCAAAGAGTAGTTATTCTAAATATTTACAGTGGGGAAACTTCACGTGAATGTATTTTTTTTTATAAACCAAGTGATTACATATACATATCAACAGAAATATAGCTATGCGTGGTTCTTTAACTGCGATTGCAAGTGACTACGTATGCACAGAAAATTAATAGGTAACCAGAACAGGTGGATTCACAGTGCCCCGACAAAGTCGAAACAACAGCTCTGACACAACAGTTCTTTAAGCAAGACAGCCATGACGATTCTGGTAGTGTTCATAATGCTCTTACCTGCGACATGTGGCTCGTCGGGACATGGCCGTCAGCAGTACCAGAAAGTTGACGCCGCTATGTTTTATTGGTTGTATTATCTTAATCAGCTGTTTCGTGAAAGCACTAATGAAATTGTAAAAAAATGGTCACGAAATAAATGGTAACACAAACTTAATGCTTAGTATTCTTTGCTCAAATGAAAGTACTTTTAGGAAAAATTTGTCATTTATTATCTATTTGCAAACAACCTACTTGACTTATTTATAAACAAGCAGTGAGTATGTGGCATGAAAATTAACTGAAGCCAACGTACATTCAGCGACGTTTATTTTTTCGAAGTGTTATTGTAAACAAAACATTTTTATGCAAGTGAAATATGCCAAGTATTTTCAGTTGCAAGTAAATTTTATTTTGTTGTGTTACATTTCCTTTCCGTGCAAGGCCAGACACAGCGAAACTTTGAAATAGATTCTACTCTCGTCGGGCTGTCGGGGCAGTAATTTTGTTGGACTGCTGCTTGCTTTTTATTAGTTACTGCTCAGATTTTGTTGCATCGGGCTCATCTGGGCATTGTAAATCCACCATGCAACAACTAAGGTAATCTCAAAATTAAGATCGTCCGTTAATTAAAATGTAACTGAAGACTCACTCCATAAAAAAATACTTAATTTTAATAACATTGTAATCGCTATGCGTCATAACATACGTAGCTTAAAAAACAGTATTATAAAGGCATGTGTATTGTATTTTTCTGAGCACTGGCTCAGTAGTGATAAAATTAAATTTTTTTCATGCCATATTTAAAAAAAATATATTTGAAGTGTGTGGTGTTTACATTAGTAAGTGGTACGTAATTAGCATAGTTGCCAACTTGTACAATTTACCCATAAAATGTACGGAAAATCATGTTGTAAGACTGTGTATGGTATTTTACTGGTTTTTTGGATTTATTGAAAATTTAAAAATAATCAGACGTTTCTATTTATTTTAAATCCCGGATTAACTGCGATGGTTGCCGTTTACGGATGAATCACTCTCCTTATTAGCTGCCACTAGCCAATGAAATGCACAGTTTCATACAATCTTCGTTGAAGGTCATAAGAGAGACCAATCAGCCAATTTCTCTATCAGTTGTGTTTATTCGTGTGGAAATGGCTTCGTCATATTTGTTGTTCGTGTTTTTAAAGAGTTATTGAAGACGTGGTGCAGCCTATTTGTTTATGTTGCGTAACATTTCTTTTTAGTTAGTTGGTGAATATATTTGATGTAACCACAAAAATAACATGTTCTTTTTTAAGTAACGTAATGTGGTAAATATTCTGTGTGACGTGACTTCAAGATGTGTTTGTTTTCAGCATGTGTGGATAAAATAAGTAGTATTTGCAAGTGTTTAGAGATGCGTATGCACGTGACTTCCAGCCGTACATCAAATCGGACAAAGGTAGCTCATTTGCATTTTGTACAGTTTGACAATTCGACATAAACATTGGCCATGGTGGAAAAAGTGACATTACAAACCACTTGAAAACTACGAAGCACATAACAAGTACGAAATGCGGTAAAGGTAATAAAATTTCAAGTTTTTTGCAAACAGTAACAATAGCGATAATACTGCAATAAGAAGTGAGTGTTTGTTCACTAGTTTCCTTGTCGAACGTAACCTGCCACTGAGTGTTGCCAACCATGCTGGGCCTCTTTTTCAAAAGATGTTCCCCTCATCAGATGTGGCAAAAAATGTGCATGCGGTAGAACAAAGACAACTGCAATTCTTCACGAGATGGCTAACAATGCTTTAGAAGGTATTGCGAGTCACTTGAAAAACAGCCCATATTCTTTGTTTACTGACGGGAGTAATGATACAGATTTCAAGCTCTACCCTGTTGTGGTAACATTTTATGACATTAGGCTATCGTGAAAAATATTGTATATAGTATTCTTTCATTGCCTGCTTTGGTAGGCGATTCAACTGGTCGCAACATAGCTTATCTCATGTTATCTGAACTGGAGAGGCTGCAAGTGCCAGTTACAAACATGAACGCTTTTTATGCGGACAATGCTGCGGTTATGCTTGGTAACAAAAGTGGCGTAGCAACTGCACTAAAAAACAGACAGGAAAGTCTGATTGTAATGGGATGATTATGCCATTTAGTGAATTTGGCAGCAAAAAAAGGGGTCAAACATGTTACCAATCAAAATTGATGAAATTTTAGTTGTCATTTATTACTACTGTACCTAGAAAAAAGTAGTAAACGAAAATAAAACCTGAAAAAATTCCAAACTCTCAGTGACAAATGTGCCAAAAAATTTGGAAACATGTTTTCACCAGGTGGTTGTCATTAAGCAGAAGGTTGACTAGGTTAGTTGAACAGTGGGAATCATTGCAAAGTTTCTTCAAGGAAGTAATAGTACTGCTAAGTAATCCCACTTCCTTCAAAGGAAGATAAGTGTAACATCAGTGTTCATCCTCTTCTTCATGCATGCTAGTCATCTGCATCCAGTTTACTAGTTGGCTCTGAAGGGGAAAGTTCAACTAAAAGAAAGGCCTTGATTGATTCTAAACCCTCCAGCAGCAACAAAGTGGCTTGCACCAAATCGTTTGTAAACAGTTCAAAGCTTGCCTGAAAAATCAATCATCAAATTTAAGTCTTGAAGAGAAGTTATGTTCCTCTCCTCACCTCTAAATACAGCCTTGTGTTTGTTTTTGCTGCATGTTATTCCCACATTTGAAAAATTGAACATAATGCTGCAGTCCTCAGTTCCCCAGATTCACATTTTGCGAGAAATGCTCTGCGGCTTGCTGAAGGAACTGCTATCCAAGTTCGTAAGGCCTACTGCTATCAAGAATATTGATGTTCTTGAAATGAAGTACCATCATAGTGAAGATCAGAGTAATGACTGTGATTTAATTGTAGGTTACCAAACTTCACAAATTGTGAATGATCTAACAGAAACAGACAGGAAAACTTTTTACAAGTCCGTAAGAAGCTAAAAGCAGCTGTGGCAGATCTTGAAGTCATTGAAAATGCTAACTTTTCTGATGTAGAATTTTTTCTGAATTTGTTTCCTTTCATTTTACCAGTCAAAGATAATGAAACTAGGAACATGGCAATAGATGAACTCCAAAATCAGTTTGTTTCCCTTCAGCTTGAAAATGTTTCATCTATGTTTACGTAATGTAATAATATTGTAGAAAAATGGGTTAGTATTGCGAATGTTAAAGGACTGGATTGGAAACAAAAATTTGATAGGCTATCAAGAGTAATGTTATCCATACTCACCATTCCTCATAGTAATGCAGAATGTGAGAGAGTATTTAGTCTCATAAAGAAAAACAGGACCCAGTTTTGTTCACAGCTGTCTAACACAAGCCTTCAGAGTATGTCTATAATAAAATCTAAGCAAGTAGGCCTAGGTTCTTGCTACGAACAAGTGTTCGCAAATACATTTCTACAAAGAGCCAAAAAAGCAACTGCTGCATCACTCAGGTGTTCTTTAGGGATAAACGACTAATTGTGAAGTTTTGTTATTGTGTAGGACTGTAGCTAAATTGGAATCCCTAAAAACTGAAGAAAAAGAATTAGCATTTGAAAGGACTGATTAATGCGTTTTAAATGTCATAGTGATTCAAGTGATGTCATAAGTGTGGACACTTACGAATTATCATCAATAAACTGTCAGGGAAAGTAAACAATAATTTTGTTGTTTATCTTTTAAGGCATTTCTTAATTTTTTTTTTGTATCTGATAGACATTAACTTTGTATTTTATTTAGAATATAGTAAAAAATAACTGGGAGGAAACTATAATGAAAAAAAATTGCTGCACAGATTTACGCATCATTTAGCCATTTTATAATATCTACTGGATTAGAAGTTCCAAAAGTTGGCAAGTGTGAATTAGGTAACCTTGCTTCTATATACTGGCCATTACAAAATGATAAAATTTACCTGTTTTTTGAACAACAAATTCTTGTTTTGTGAAGATTGGAAAATGATGGGATGTGATCTTAAAATGATTTTTAGCAAAACATATAATCACACTTCTAGACTCACTCATAGTTCAGTGGGGAACATGCACAATTTTTTTACTTCTTAATTCAATTTCGCAGGCATTTTTAAGCAATAATTACACTTTACTTTTAATTTCTATGCGTTGATTCAAGTGTAATCTGCGAAAAATGTAACATAATTAAATATCCTGCAAAACGCTTGGTTTCAGCATGGCACTCGCTGTGACGTCATCCGGCAAGACCCAGTCTGCTTGCTGCCTATGGCCCATAGCAGCCGTGCACATATCGCGAGAAGTATGACAGAAAGTTAACGTAATCTCGACTTGGCGCAAAACGAAAGCTGTTAATGTCTTATATAGTGCATAAGTGTACTGATACGTACTTAAAGAATAATCGGGAAGTTATTTGTTCCTGAACAAAAACGTGAAATTTTTGCAAAGCAGTGGTTATAAATTATTTGGCAAAACTGTGAATCATCACTACAATCATTAATGTTTTTGTCTTCAATACTTGCACATAATATTTTGGAAGTAGGCTCTATACATGATATTTCCACAAACTTCAATTATTATTGTGAGTTAAATGTAATCTGAGTGACCTAAACACACAGTAAGCACTATTTAAACTATAGGCATATACAAGATGCAAGTAAAACCAAGTAGAAAAATATGAATTCTTAGTCGTTTAGAAAATGCCCTATTTGATGTTTGTTTGCGTCCAGAAAGTGAACAGAGAATAATAGCAAGTACGAGTTTGATTGCCACCTGACTAACCTCTGGTGATTGAGCATTCTATACATGCATCTAGAATACCTACCTAACTCAAGCAGGTTACTTTTTGTAAACACTATTAGTAGCTCAGAAGAAAGAATAATATATATACACAAATATTAAATAAAAGGCAATCATTAAAATATTAATCATAATAAATAACTTGCATGCAGCATTTTAGGAAATACAAAAAAAATATTGCGTTTCATGCATTACGCGAATCCTTACGTAGTTCGAAGTCCACCGGTAGATAGCAGCAGCATGGAAGAACCCAAGTAGGTCTAGAAGTCACGGTAGGTAGCAGAACACAATAAAATATATCAAGTATCTAAATATCGTAAAGCCTCGCAGATATTGTTTGCAATTCAGTTCCCATCAATATATATATATATATATATATATATATATATATATATATATAGTACAAATGCATACAATTAGAAGATACCCCAAGTTTGAGTTAACGTTCGTAGTTAGTAAAAAAAGTTTAAACATTTGGCGTTACGACCAATCACATAGCAATGAACCATTGCACTTCTATTGAGACATTTTTTTACGTTTATTTTTTTATACATCCAATTTTCAGATAAGGAACAAAAGAGTAAGTCATACATTTTATAAAAATAAGAATTATTTACTACGCGAGAGGCAAACGATCGAGTATAATCGTCAGAAAAAAGAATCTGTTCAGCTATTGGAAGCGTCATGTAATAGACTACATGAAAATGGCTTTCAGAGTGAAATCTCAATGTGAATAGGCTAGTGATTCTTTAAACTATTATTAACATGTTGAGTACAGTGTCGAAGAATGACTAATATTTTATTGTGAATCTCACTACACAATCACATTTCACTTGATATTCTTTCAGGTGAGATCTGAGAACAAGTAGGCTATAACTACGGCCCTGAAATTGTTCAAACCATTAGCTACGCATATTTGTTTGTATTAAATGGATATTCTGTAGCACAATTCACCACCACGATAATATCCACTGTACTACACGCTTAAAGACGAACGTGTTGTGGCTGCAAGTTGTTTTGTAACTCCTAAATTAAAATACAGAGACCGTAAAAAACGCAACTGGCCTTGCCTCGACTAGGAAAACGTGACTTCCTGCCAAGCGATTTTGCGCCTAGTGGCATCAAGCGAATCACAGAGCGTTCTCATCCCGTTTGAAAATTTCTGGATTTCTTACATTTAAGTTTACTGCGACGTTTTTTTTACATATTAGATGTTTTAAGTCTCGACATTAAGGGTACGTGTTATTCAGCAATAAATCTAAATGCTGGTAATGTTTTAGTTAAATACCCAACACATGCATGTTCCCCATTGTAGACAGTATCATATCCACAAATACCAGTCATAAAATATTTGATAACATTATTGATATTAATCCTCACGAATATGTAGCACTAAAACTTGAAAATCTGTCTCCCAGACTATAATGCTTAAACTATATGCATTACGAGCCATGTGCTTACCACAAAAACTCTGTACAAGAGGGTATTTTCAGAATCCAGTAGGTATTATAATGTTTGATAGGAGCAATGGCGGTCGTATGGTCAAATCACTCGCCAAGGTGATCTGGAGAACATCTAACTACATGAGAGTCAAAAATTAGTTATGGCATGTGGAGAACCACAAGGATCTGTTTTAGGCCTCTTGCTTTTTTTTATTATATGTAAATGATATTTCATACCTTCCACTTAATGGACACTTTTGTTGATGACAAATTTATTTTGTGTAGGTAATAATTTAACCACTGTTATGAATAATATTACAATATTAATGAGGACTAAAAATTTCTGGAACTATGGTTAGCTTCTAATAAACTGTCAATGTGGAAAAAATTAACTATATTGTACCTATTCCATAAACCTCTGTGTAGAGCTGAAGCAAATATGCACCTTTTTATGAATGATATTGTAATAAAACAAGCTGCTAGTGTTAAATGTGTTGTTTATTAATGGATAACATTTCAGTTGGGATAGTCATGTTAATACAATATGTAAAAAAGTATCTTCTGTTGTACATATACTATGTAGACTAAACCACATACACCTAAACTGAAAAGAAGTGTGTATCATGCCATGATAAATACACACTTGACATACTTTTTTAAGAGGCTTTTTAAACCAAAAAAGCCCTGATTAATTTCTGTTTTCTGCCTGTTTGTATATTTCCGAATATAAACATAAATATTGCCACGTGCTTTTATTTACATACGGTCGTGCAATGTTTACAACTACATTAAACTGCTCTGATAAATGTTATCTACAATATGTACTCATTAAATGCACGGAGGCTGAATATAAGATATAATCAAAAGTAATTTTAATTATAAATACCTGTGAGTTAATGTCATATGATACTGGTTTCTGTCCGACTAATTTATGCAACACGCACTGTTGCCATTACGAATCTCGTAAATGTGGGCATATTTTATTTGAATTTATAACTCGAAACAGACATGACACACACAATTCAAGAATTCAAGTTTCATTCCGTTCTACTGCCACGAACAAAGACGCACTTCAGAAACAATAAATAACGTATTTTCTTAATATGTGAAATAAAAAGTATGTTGTTTCTAGACTGGCAAACATAAAACATACAGATGGTTTCACATCATCTGGCAATGATAGTCGTAGTAATTTCCAATATTTTTGAATGTGTATATACACACAATGGACAAACGCACGCAATTGATGCAACTTGGCGGAGCGGCGAAGAAACGTCGAGAACCTAACTCTGGTGCCACTTTTCAGTGGAATTTTGAACTGTCTGAAGTGCGGAGCAGGCTGTAATGAGCAAGATGACTTGAGGTCGGCGATAGTGTCACATTCTTCTGGCACCAATTGAGTCTAATTATACTGTAAGTAGGAATGTAAATGAGATCATAAATAAATATTTTGAAGTATATTAAACACAGAGATATCGATTTCATCTGATGTTATTTCATTAATTTTGTATTCAAACAGGAAAATACACTGACTTACATGGATGGATCGCTACGAACCATACAAGCAGTAAAGTAACTCTTGTTAATGGTGACTTATATGCAGTAACAACTAGTGTTTTTTTTTCGAAGGTTAAATCCTTAGTGGTCACTTTATCCCAAATGACCTATACATAGAATTGTGCATAACATACGAAACACATTCACGAACATATACACAAGTACACTTACTGTTATGTTTCACATACCTTTATTCTACAATTTCTTACATGTTTACGTACCTTTGATCTACTAAACATTATGACACGTAAACACACATTCTCCTGTTCACCTTTCCGTTCCGTGTCTCATATTTCTTTATCTTCATTTGTTTATCTCTTGTTCTCTCACATGCTTGCCAACCTCTACTAATTACATATACAACACTCCTCCTCCCTAATTGTATGTACACATGTTTCAACACGTTTACACAATTAAAAATTACCCATGTTTATTGGTGTGCATCAATTCTGTTACAATATTACTCTGGTGTCTTATGATCGAAACAGTTATTTACAGTCTTGTAAGTTTCACACATTGTTGTTACAAATTGAGAATTTCCCTAGGTTTAGTTAGTCGGTACGACTTTCTTGGTCTTTTGCTCTGTTTTGTTACCTTTGGGGACTGAGTCCTCCTAGTCTCGAACCCTCGAAACTCCTCTTCGCTTTCACTGTCATTTATTCCCTCACTATCTGCTTCCTCCCCTAGGGGTGGGTATTTGACCGGAGGTGCTGCTTAGGCCTGGGTGGCTTGGTCTCGTAATCAGGTACTATCTGATTTAAATGCCTCCTAAGTAATATGTCATCATCCACTTTCATTAAAAACATCACATTTCCCAATTTTTAAATTATTGTTCCCGTAGTCCATGTGATTGTCCTATATATATATGTTTCACGAACATTCTGACCAATAACAAGTTTGCTTTTGTGGTTACCTGAAGAACCTTGGGGGCGTCACTCATTTAGTTTTTCCTGCCTGTTGTCCGGATTGCGTCTGACCAAGTCAGATCTCGTTCTTAGTTTACGCCCAATCTGTAATTCTGCAGGGCCGGCTGTAACATGAAGTGTGACTCTATACATAAACAGAAATGATTGTAGTGCCCCTGTGGTGTGTCTACCATTAAACATTTGCTTCTTAAGACTCTTTTTTGAATGTCTTAACACTGTTTTGAGCTGCACGTTTAGATTGAGGCATGTACACTGCTGTAGTAATGTGGTGTACTCCATTTTTCCTAAGAAATTCCCAAAATTCTGCTGCAGATGTAAAGCTAGGCCCATTGTCTGTTACAAGTAGCACTGGTAACCCCTAATTGCAGAAATACTGCCTGAAACTATTACTGTTTTGGATGATGCTATACTAGTCATTTTGAAAACCTCTATCCACTTGGAATGAGCATCAATTATCACTAGAAACATTTTACCCGGTAAGGGACCACAAAAATCAGCGTGCAGTCTTCTATTAGGCCCAGATGGCCAAGACCATGCATTCAATTCTGCCTTGGGTGGGTTGTTTTGGTATTGGATACATGCTTTATTGGTTCTGAAATTTTTTTCAATTTCTTGGTCAAGCAACGGCCACCAGAAATAAGACCTAACAAGACTAGGTTTTTACTGCATCCATGTGGCTACTGTGTAAGTCTTCCAGTTACATACAGCAAAGCTTTTTTGGATTGACTACTCTGTGGCCCTACATTAAACACTCTTCATCCACAGTTAACTCATTCCGCCTTGCATAATATGGTTTAAGATCCTGTGGTAGTTTAGTTTCTGGCCACCTGTGAATAACATAGTGCATTACCGGTACCAGTCTGAGTATTGGGTCTTTTGTCGACTCTCGTGTCACGTCTTGAACGGTGATTGCTGGCACCTCATCTACAATGAAATTTATGAATGAAAACTCATCTGCTTCTATTTGGCTTTGGGAGGTTTTTCCAAGCGGTATCCTTGACAGTCCATCCGCCCTGTTCTCCTTAGAGGATACCAATTTAATGATGTACATAAATCTTGACAGAAAGGCCGCCCAACGCTGTAGTTTGCTTGCGGCCATAACCGGAATCTCTTTTCTTGGGCCAAATATTGACAAGGATTTGTTATTAATATGAAATGTCTTCTATACAAATACTGATAAAATTTTCTGTACCCCAAATATTATGGCTAGTGCTTATTTTTGTACTTGGGAATAGTTTGTTTCAGATTTAGTTAAGGACCTGGAAGCATAGGCAATTGGCCTTTCCTTTCCATCTTTACCCATCTGACCAATCTGGGCACCTAATCCATAACTACTCGCATCATAAGAAAGAATGATTTCCACGTTTGGATCATAAAGTGCTAATACTTAGGGCCGGTTTCTCAATGTCTGATTTTCTTCCGATGATTAGCTTCCAATTAAAATTTAATCAATGGGTTAGAAGTCTGTAACCATTTGTTATCTTAATCATAAGAAGAGGTATTGATTACATAGGTAAACAGGACTTTTAAAACAAACAAGATTATAAACAGTGACAATTTTTTAGGTTATGATGACAGATGATTTAAATTTCTTGTATGAAGATGATGATGATGAAGAAATATTATATTTCATAAACAGGCCAAGACTTTCGGGAACGCCCAAATCACTTTTAAATAGATGACCGTGAATTTGTTACGAGATTGCATGACCGTGAATTTGTTATGAGATTGCGGCTGAGTAAACATACTGTCCTAGCACTACTAGAAAAAATTGAAGGACAGCTGGGCGTGACCACAGCCAGGTGTGCACTTATTTATTGCATATTTTCTTTATATCCCATAAACTTTAGTACGTTCAGGTAAGTAATATTCTTTTGTAGGTTATGTGAAAACATTTGGTGGTTATGTCACATGCCTTTGTATGATGTCTCTATACTTCCATTCATTATTTTGCCTAATTGGTTAGAAACCTTTGTTAGATATATTAACACATTTGTACTAATATTATGTATATTGGGTAATGGTAATAAAAATATATTTTTATTTCTTCTGAAAAAATAAAAAAATATGATCATGGAATCTGGATTGAAAAGTTCTTAATATAAATTTGTAGATTATGTTACATGTTTTTCGATACTCTTGTATGTTATAATACCTGTTATAGGTTAATGCTATTCTTATATAATTGTGTAAGTTAGTTACACGTATAGGTTCCTAGATGAATAAAATTCTACTTCGATTTTCTTCCATGCATCTTCTTTCTGCTTCCAAGTTACGTCAGGTTTTTTTTGTATAATTATGATACGAGCGTATTTTTCAGCACGGGAAATTAGTATTTCTGTTTCTACAGAAACAAAATTTTCGGCACGCTGCCGTTTATTTTCTTCCATTACGTATACAAACACTACTAACCAGCACAACTAAATAAACAAATAAAAGCTTTACTGCAGCTGTATGTCACTGCATGGTTGCCACATTTACCTTAACCGATACTTAGCTAAACATAAGATTAAAGTATGTTGAGAAACACTTCAGATTTAACCACCACTTAATCAATACGTTAAATATAATCATAAGATTAGCTAACCAAGACTTTAATCAGACATTGAGAAACCGGCCCTTAGTCTGATGTTAACATTTCATTTATTGTTGTGAATGCATGGTCACGTGCATCTGACCACTTCCATGCGACATCTTTTTTTAGAAGATCATATAATAATCTTAAGTGCGCTGCCTACCCACGCGTGAGAGGCTCAAAAGCAACGGAGCAGTAAGGTTGACCTTTAAGCCTTCATCAAATGCCACGCCGCCTCTACGTGCCAAGCGCTGAACTAGTGTGCAAGCTTCCTGCCGAACTGTTTTTACTACGGGACATTAAGCGGTGACCATATAATTTTACTGGTGGAAAGTCTGCAACTAAGTTCAGTGCAGGTTGCAACCTCAGTTTCACACACATCCGGTTAGTACATTTTGAAGTACGGAAGTCTGAAAAAGCCGTTTTTAGCCATGTTTGAGGGCTTAGAAACAGTGTTTTTAATTTGCATACTTTCTAAACAATGAGGTTTCGATCTTCTCTGAAGTTTTATCTTTTCGTACGTTGGCACAAAGGGCACATGCAGAATATTTTTGTAGAAAAAACCTGTTTACGAAGACACTGCAACACATTTGAAGTGTGGGGTAGGCAGCCACCTTGAGGTCTCTGACATGTTGGGTACATACTTAAAATAGTAATTTACTGATCCTAAGAAAGCCTGATACTGTTCTACATTTTGTGCCTGTGGTGCTTTTTCAATTGCTTCTACCTTATCTGTAGCCATGTGAAAACCCTCTTTATCTAGAACATAACCAAAGAACCTTACTTCTGGCTTAAAAAACTTACATTTGTTTTTCTGAAGTGTTAAACCACTCTCTCACAGTTTCTCTAGAACCTGTTTTGTTCTCGTTATCACCACATATGTTGCTTCGCCACTTATTAAAATATCGTCTATGAGCATAATGGTACCGTCTATGTCATGTAACAACTTTTTCATCTCCCTCTGGAACCAACTGGGTCCCGATGCCACACCATATACCAGTCTTTGGTATTCATAGGTACCCTTACGAGTTGAGATATTTAATATTGGTTTGCTCTCATCTTTAAGTTTAATCTGATTGTAGGCTCTAGATGAATCAAGTTTTACAAAGGTTTTGCGCACCATTCATTGTACTTAACAGACCCTCTACTTTAGGCACTGGATATCTATCAACCTTTAAAACATTTGTTAACCATTATTTTGTGATTTTGTGCAATTTTTAAGGTTTTTTCATTCTTCGCATTGGGAATGATTGGGGTTACCCAATCAGAGTGATTTACTTGTTTCAGCACACCTATGTTGACTAAATGATCAATTTCCTTTTCTACTTTATCTTTCAGTGCATACAAAATTGAGTATGGCTTCCTTTAGTTCCAGAGTGAGCTCACTTTTGTTATACAGTCCTAATTTATCAGTAAATACTTCTGGATACTGGGCTATAAGTCTTCAACTAAATCTTTCTCAAATTTCATGGAATTAATTGTCAGTCCAAATTCTTTCATCTAATTCCTACCAAACAGAGGTTTCATACCCCCATTTCTATTTTAACAAGCAACAATAATGTTTTACTAGTACCTTTAACATCTACTCTAACCTCAATTATACCAATGCATTCTGTTATCTGTTCTATAAAACACCTAAAGTTCTTGTATGAAGTTGTTGCACATTGGACTCGTACATGTTGTACTCGCCAAGCATACGATAAACACAAGATGAACCCTTGGAAAATGGGCAATGGGCAACTCCTTAGCCCACAACAGTAGATGAATTCCTCTTCTTTTCGGACTTAGTCCTTGCTCACCTTTTATAAATTTTCTTGTGATAAACTTAAGTTGTGAAATTTAGAAAAGGTTAATTTTGAGGTTATTTAACAAGTCTACGGTTTTAACCAAAAAGTATGCATCACTATGAAAGAAATTAAAATAGTTTGACTCGTATTCTTGATTTATTTTTAGAATGTTTCGAACAAAGTTTCACAAGTCCTTCACAGCATTACAGTACACAAAATCAATTGCTTGGGCACTCAGGAACACGCAAGTTAAAGAATAGACTGACTGAAAAACATCTTGAAGAGTCCTGCAAACCTTGCTGCGCAATACTTGCAAACAGAGACCTCGGTTTGTTGCTACCCGGCCAAACGGCCATAACTGGATAAAGCTAAACTACCGCGCACACCTGCCTATTAAATAAGTCTGCTTCTTCCTTGAGTCCCCAAAGCAACACAACACATACCCACATGAATAAAAACCTGAATAATTAATTAAATTTGTTCCTGGAGTTGAATAAATGCTCAAGACCTCGTTAAAATTAACATAAGCTGGAATCAAAATTGTGATCAGAAATATAAATAATGAAAAAAAAAAGACAAATACATTTATCTTGTATTCCCACAAAACATGCTAAATCTACAGTGTTACAAAGTTTTTAGTTCTTTTTCACTGAACTTCTTTAGGAACAGTTCTTTACTAATTGCAGAAACACTTCCTCCACCATCTAATTCAAAAGTAACTATTTCATTATCAACCTACACTTATATTTCAAATTCATTGGGTTCAACATTGTGTCCCACTGTACCAACTTGAACATCCTGCATGGTGAATATATATTCGAAGTCATCACTCCTACCTGCACTCTTCGATTCTCTCCCAGGGTTGTTGGTACACTGCTGCTTCCTGTTGTCACCTCTTGCATTTCTTCTGTCTGAAGGAACGTCAGCCGTGTTGTGTATTCCAGCGGTGGTAAGAAGATAGTACGAGAATAAATTTAGATATTATTTCATATTTTTCGACATACATGACCAATTTGTTTTTACTTTTAGGATTAGTTAAGGAAAGTAGGCCCGCTAGTTATGCTAGTAACTTCTTGTTTAAAAATGTTTTTTTAGACCGATAAACGGGATAAACTTGTGAGTTTGTGGTTCATAAGTCTTAACTTTAAAAATGTGGAGGTGAGGCCGTGGAGCCCTACTCGCAGCGCGTACTCTTATCCTACCACCAACTGCCGTGAGTGTAGTGTGATCTGGTGGGTTTTGGCAGCTCCAGGTTTCTTCTTTTTCTCTTGCGGTAGGGAATGGGGTAGGACTAAATACTTGAATAAGATGCTCACGCAACAGAATAATTCCCGGTTTATTCGCATATCTGTCCCTACCGCATGCACTCAATTTGGTGAACTCATACTGTCCTTGTGCGGCAGTCTACCCTATAATAGATACACCCTGTCACTACTACTACTGGGGGTCGACCAAGTCGCACCACCCAACAATACCCCACAGGCAATGTTCAAACTGAATTCCAAGGCTAGCCGCCTCCAAGCAGGCTAGGAAATGTTAACTCGGCGGGAGCCGGCCAAGAACTGACTAAAATCGCTTGCTGCAGCGCCTTTTATAGCACCCATTCTGACCTAAAAGAATACCTCTACGCTTGCACGACGGTTCCACCCCCTTCCATAGCTAATATGCACTGCTCTATGGCCAAACCCATAGCATGTTGCAGTGTGCACAGAGATTTCACCTTCGGGCCTCGAACCAAAGTCCAGTAAATCTCCTTTCTCCAGGGCATCATACCCACTGTAGCCCAAGCCTAGTAGCCCAACTTGTGCTTTTCCAGCCACAAGTTACAGGGAGTGGGAGTTGACCACAAACACACCCAAAGATGTGCCCCTTTGGCACAACAAAACTCACTACTCAAAAACTAATAGTAGAGCAAATTATAAGACTCTAGTAGATATAAAATACAGGAAAGGACTGTGATCTTTTTCGGATTAGCTGTACTATGTGACAGCAAAGAAAACCAAACACGTTTTAAGTAATGTTTTTTACATCAACGTGATTTTCAGGTCAACAAATAGCAAATCACTAGGCGTACAGTAAATTAAATGATGGAACTAACATCTACAAAATGAAACTCAACTAAGTGCATGGTTAACTATTATGCCGGGTTCTTGCCTAACCAATCCACTCACTCGGTGCCCCTATATGAATTACTGCAGAACAATCATTTTTGGCAGTTGTCTGATAGTTGTGAGAAAGCTTTTTGTTGACTTGATAAAAGTTAATTTCTTCCTCATAAGTAATTTCATATTATGACCCAGAGTTACCTATCTTGCATGTGATACTTCACCTATGATGTAGGGGCAGTCATCTGCCACATTTACCCTGATGGATTGGAAGCCCATTTAGTAACTGGCCATCAACCACTCGCCCACATTTTGGGAGAGCATTGCGATATCCCACAATTACTGCAAATAGGTTGCCACAGTGGTCTGTGATTCTAAAGGATTTCAACTATACAGTGCATTGGTAATGCAGACAGGTTGTCACAACTTCCACTTCTGTCTACAGATAAGTTCTTGTATCTGTAGGTTGACTTGGTTGTAAAAGGCACTTAAACCTTTCTCTTGAAAATCAAATTAAATCTTAGAACAAAACTGCCTAGTATAGTGCCACAGAATGGTTATACCAGCTGCACTGTGCAGAAAGGGTTTGCAGTAGTTGCATTCTTGGTATCTGCAAAATCACCTAAATTGTTTGTGAGGTATTATGTTTGGTGGCCGAAGATTGATTACGGTTTTGAAAACGTTGCCCATTGTGTTTCACATTTGCAAAGCAAGTCAATGGCTGACTTGGCCATGACAACCATGGCAAAAAGTCTACATCGACATTGCAGGGCCATTCATGGGTACGTTTTTTTTGTTACACATTGACAGCTTCTCAAAATTGCCAGAAATTTCCAAGTTGACTCATATCACTTCAGAGATGGTTTTAAGCACCTGAGGATCTGGTTTGCAGCTTATTAAAACAAAATAACAGCCTTGGAACTCACTCATTTTAATTTAGATGTTGCTGTACCACAGTTTCTTCGAAGACTTAAAAAACCCATTCATTGTAGAGCAATAGATCGGAAATAAGGGAAAGTTGGACTACGGGATCCTTTCAGGATACAATTGTACTATGTCACAGCGAAGAAAATCAAAACACTATTTAAGAATGGTTTCTTACATGTGGGTGATGTATTTCTTAAGACAGTTAAAATTTTACCAAAAACTAATATTTATAAAAGATCTCAAAAAATAACGCAAGTGACTGCAAAATTTTATCAACCAGAACTGTCTGCTATGAATGGCTTTGTGTAGTTTGGGTGAAAAACGAAAAATCTCAATACATTAAGAACTTACATCTGCAGCACAAAATAAAGAAGCTAAAGTAATCTACATATCTCTTCTACATCTTTACATCTCCAGACTACGTACTCCAAACTGCTGGTTGTCGCTATCACATGTGTGATATGTGAATATCAAGTCCAAACAGGACATAACTATTTGAATCTCAACTCCAAACCTCACTTTTAAATTAATCAAAGCTAACATTAGCAAGACAATTTAAAAGAAAGTCCTGTGAAAAAATAACTCAAGATGTTTCTTAAGAAATGTTACACAACAAAGAATAATTCTAAAAACTAGGCTAGTTTGTATTAGAGCAGAATTATAGTAAAACCCAGTCTCTGGTTCAATTTCTGGCTGGGGAGGTGAAAATTTAATGAAACTTCTTCCCCCATCCCCAGCTCAGATGGTGGTTGAGTAGTGAGACCAATAATCTCCCACCTAAGCAACCAGGTTTGATTGCCTGCAAGGTTGTTCCCCATATTTTCGCATGTGGGAATCATTGCGGATGATGTCACTGCTCGGCGGGTTTTCTCAGGGATTTCCCGTTTCCCCCACCCTTTTCATTCCGGTGCTTCTCCATACTCTCCACATGTCACCCCTCACCTCCAGTACTATTCTCTGTTCACCCTAAGTTGAGTTCTGAAGTAAACAAATAACGTAATATCATTGAACTTCGCTAGCTTCTAATTGTCTCAATTTGTGCATCGCGTCGACGTATTATTTCGAACCTACAAAAGTGTGTATAGTCGGCATCATAGGAAACAACAATGCTGTATATATTAAAACAATATTGCATGATAATTTTGTACGTGTTATCGACATAATGAAACAAAACTTGATAAAAATATTGCCATCATGATCAATTACTGTATATTTCAAAATTTAATTGTAATTGTCAGTTCATGACTAACGATTGTATTCGAATAATCCGGTGTTAACGTAACAAAAATTTGGTATTACGTGCAGAAAACATGTTGTCAACAAAATGAGTGATTAAACTTACTGTAAAGTCCTCCTGGATTATTTTGTACCTAGTTTTTGAAAAATGACATTTTTTTAAATCACCAAACAATCTGTCAATAATTCAAGATACATATTGTTTTTTTTTTTATATAAAAGAATGGTATGCAAGATTTTTATTTTTGCCTTATAAACATCACCACAGTTTGTTTAGTAATGAAGACATATATCCACGTTTCGAAAACCATGCAAGACATTTTCACTGTTCATGTCCAGCATCACATAACCTAATCCGAAAGTGACGTAAAAATATACCAACGCAAGGACGGAACAAATAAGATCAAGGAACTTTGGTTTGGACCACGCGGCCGGGGTTCGGACGAACTGGAACGGAAAATGAACGAACGAAAAAAAAAAAAACAACATTCGCAGTAACCACAACATTGGCGCGTTAACGTCCAAAAATTCTTTGAAAAAATAAAACATTATGTCTGATTGTGATATTTCTGACTTTTTTTTACTGTGGTAATTATTACTGAACTAAACTTTTGGTATTTTCAGAGTATCGTACATCTCTAAATACTGGCAAGTGTATCAAGAAACTCGTACGTTTAGCAGTGCGTCAGTTGTTAAATACCTCGTGAACCAACTGTACGGACGTGTCGTCCACTAACATAATTATAGTAATAAACATATAGCGTCGTGGATTGTGTTCGCAACGTTTGTATATTTTACATATTTGTTAATAAAAACTCTCTCATTAAATAATGGAGTGGTAAATTTATATGTACACGACAGATCACAAAGATCCATTTCTTATGCAAGATCACAGTGCACGGCGGTCGGCAGCCAATGAACATGTTTCTTTATAATTTGCTTTGTTTATCCTATGACTCAACTATGGCCGTGTCCGAATTCGCAGGTATGCACTTCTGTACTTCTACCCCTGTGTACTTCACTTGCCCCTGATCTATACTAGACGAATTCGGACGACCCTTGTTGGCTTCATATGTTAAATCAATTAGCCAGAAGTATTTCTGAAAATTTTCATGAAATGTTATGATTTCGTCAGTGATGAATGACGGCGTAAAAGGTAACATCAGTCTTTCTTCACAGAATATTCACGCGCAATGGAATATTATATTTTATCAAATAGAAAAAAAAAATAATGTGACTTGACAAAATATGACTGCATTCGAAATTATAACCTGGTTCCTAGCAGTAAGCGTGATATACAATCATTAATATAATTTATGTAATTAAAACCTAAGAATTGGTTATTTTTAATAGTTCTAGTAAATGTATTAGTAGTATGTACTTACAAACAAACAGAGTCGAAGCATCCATCTAGAAGTTTGTACTTTGTTTATTATGTTAACCTGCGGATACTAAACAACAAACTACAAAATTTAAAGATGGCGACGCATGAAAGTCTTTAGGGGCGCGAGAAGTACACACGTTCATTCCCTTGTGTACTTACGTACTCCACTTCCAATTCGGACAGCCTTTGTGATGTCACTTCCGGGGGTAGGTGCATACAAGTACATACTTCAGGCGAGTTCGGACACGGCCCATGAGTGAAGGAGAATAGAGATCTCGAGCGCTGATCAAAATTTCACACTCACTCAGGACTGGGTGTTGTGTAAGGATAGCAGTATGTCTATGCAACTTCTTTGAATCCCTTCAGCATCATGTTTTTCTTACAATGTTTGCAAAAAACATTCAAGGTTTCTTAACATATTAAACAATAAATGCATGTTTTTAGTTAAAAAAAATTAGCCATCTTAAAATTTTCAACGAATTGAATGTTTTTTTTTTATTTTTATTAATTTTTATTCAGTTTTACAACTGATTTACAAACTGAGATATCTCGGGCAAATGTCTGAAGAGGTTAAGTCACAAAGAAAATATATTAGTGTTGCAACTAAAACAGGAAAATAATGTAGCAGTAACATCTGCCCTAGTTACATAATTTAATTTTAGTTGTACAGTATTTGAGAGGTACAGTTTATGTGCTTGTTAGCATTCATGATTTGTGCTTTAGTTTTTACCTGTAAATTAGTCATTTATGTATTTATTATTAGAGTATCGTAATTTGTTGTCAGGGACATTAACACAAAACGACAAGACTACTTGGAGTGGACCGATTACTTTATGGCAACAGCGTTTCTCGCAGCTAAGAGAAGCAAGGATCCATGCTCGCAGGTCGGTGCGTGCATAGTAAACCCAGAGAAGAAGATAGTCGGCGTGGGTTATAATGGAATGCCAATTGGTTGTAGTGACGACCAGTTCCCCTGGAGCAAGCAAATGTCTTCTCAGCTTCAAAACAAGTATTTGTATGGTAATGTTAAAATTTTATAGATGTTGATGAAATTTGTACACTCTGAGGAAATCATGGGGACTTAAATTGTGTCACGTGGCCATGTTGATGTTTTAGTTTGCCATGCTGAGATGAATGCCATTCTGAATAAAAACACAGCAGATGTTAAGAATTGCATCATGTATGTTGGACTGTTCCCGTGCAATGAATGTGCCAAAATAATCATCCAGGCTGGCATAAAGGAGGTCGTGTACATGTCTGATAAAAATGCACACAAAGTGGAGACGATAGCTGCGAAACGCATGTTTGATTCAGCAGGCATCAAATATTGGTAAGTTTGCGACCACCTTGAATTGGCTTCTTATTACAGGTTTGCTGGTGATTTTTGTTTGCATAATTTTTCAATTAATTACGTGAAGGGAAAATAGCCTACTGTACATGTACATATATACCTATTTGTCAATGTGAGTATAAGCTGTGAGCAACATTACCAGCTGATAAGGTGGCCACAGACCGGAGTAGTAAGCATCTTTGAGTAATCACTATGGCCTCTAAGCAGCTCGGAATTGTAGCATAGATTTTCCAAAAATATTAGCAAAACGTGTTTAAAAGTTGTAAGATCTCTACTACATATTATGTTGCATATAAACATTTTATGTTCATAAATATTGGGTATTAACATTCATTAAAGTAGAAACATTTATGAATAAATAAAATTCTGTAATATAATTTATTTAATTTAACTTCTGAGTTATTTAATTTGTCCTTAACTGACCAAGAAAGGAAATATGAAAGTACTGTAATTATAGAATTGAGTTATTCCATAGACAAAGGAGGTTTCACTAGATCAGCACCTCTTATATTAATATCTTTGACCAAGTACTGCTTGTGACAACAGCACCTTGCGTCCGGGATGGTACTAAATCAAGATTAATGCCGTATGGCAAAGATGATACGTGAGAAATGGGAAATTCGGATTTACCTACCCACCGAAATCCTTGACTGTGCTGCCATCTGTCAATGCGGTAACTTGCAGGGATTGCTAAAACTAACCAGTTTTCTAGTGGTTGATCTAAGAACTACTTCAACTAGCAATTATTTAGCAGGCTATTCAAATCTTGGGTAGACTTTTGAATGCACTATTATTTACTATCCAGCAAGTAATATAAAATACTGGCAACACATTTTTCCGCGAAGTTTGTGTATGTGTCTCTCTCTCCTCCCTCTGTCTGACTGACTGTCTGTCGGACTGTCTTTCACTCTTTCTCTTGTCTGTGTATGTGTGTGTATGTATATGTGTGTTTATATATATATATATATGCGTTTATATATATGTGTGTATATATATATGTATGTATGACATGACTTGGGGAAGCAAGGAGTTGGTTAAAAGTTGGATATATCAGGGAAGGATGTGGAGAAAATCCTTTAGGTGCCAGTTTCGCTAATATAATGGAGCTCAGCAAAACTCTAGCAGAGACTCTTTTACCTCAGAGCCTGCGGTGGACGGCCATGTGGCTACCTACTGCAGCGTTGCACACTGGCGATGTGTTATGTAAGTATAGGGCTATGGCATGGAACACTGTCAGCACTGTACATGAAGCGGTCGTGGCATGTAAAATGAAGGGATATATACGTATATAATTTTAATACCGTTTTAATGCATGCTCAGCTATTCTACAGATTAACGCAAGTCACGACACGAGCGGATAAAAGATGGCATCACGGAACGAACTTCGCGCACATCTCCTCCCATGAATGTCTGGGGCAGGACTGCCGACAAAGTAGCGGGATATGCCCTAATAGCGCGGCATTGGCTGCCAAAACTTGCACACAGAAATACATACAAACTGAAATTATAATGTCCTCAATACTCTCTCATTAAGAAAAATAACTACAAATTAATTGGCATCAGTAGATAACTGAAAGCTAAAACAGATCCAGCAATGAGCGCAATGTTGGCACTACCGAAGTACACATGCGTCATACTTCTCACACTGGTTTTAAGGTTTCCCGGGATATACGTTAATTAAAGCAGGTGTGACCGTTCATTAATACATTCCCTATCTGCGGCACCCAATGCCAGGGCGAGCGGAAGGCATGGCCTTTGGTGTAGACTTGTCGGGTTGCGAGTGCAGGACCTTCGCTCGGTAGGACAGCAGAGCAAACTGCCTAGAATAGAAACGTGGAAGCTGGTTCATGTCAATACATTTATAAACATATATACACACACACAGATATATGTGTGTATATAATATATATATTATATATATTATGTGTATATATAATATATATATAATATATATATATTATATATATGTATATATATATATATATATATATATATATATATATATATATATATATATATATATATATATATTTGTGTGTGTGTGTTACTAATTTAGCAAAAACTTACATGTGGGTAATTCTAAGCTCTTTGATATAGAGGTCTTATAATTAGAAATAAAACAGTTGAATTAAGTTATTGATTTACTAGCTCACAAAGCTTACAAAAATACACAAAATAGCAAACAACCATAACTTTCACAACACCCTTAACGGTGACATTCAACTAAAGTTTAATATACAAAATATTGCTTAGCTGCGACATCCGACTTTAGTCGAACACCGAATTAAATGACTCTGTAAACACTATGTATGTGGTTTTCTCGCTTAAAAGTAACCAAAAATTAATTATTTACAAAAAAAAATTCTTACACTTTCTTGGCATAGTTAGAATATTTTATCCCGCAGCGAAATAATTAATTATGCACACAGTTACTACTGTCTCACAAAAATGTTAATTAACTTTGACAATTAAAGCACAAAAAATGTGTACCATCAATTAGTTAAAGACTACAAATCACAATAAATGTCCAGTCATATATCCCATGAACAGTCTTTCGAGTAGTCACAATGTACAACCTTAACAGTCCGAAGTGGTGGTAGCTCACCATGTGCTGCGCAGCACCCTGAGTGCACCACTGTCTTCACTCCTGAGGTCTTCGGTTCGACTCCCATCGCGCACCTCCTTGTTGTCCGTTGACCCACAGCACTAGTCCTCTTGTTTTGCCCAATACTGCTCCGAAGCCTGTAGCCTCACAGTAGACTCTGACGTTACTGAGATGTCTTTACCAGTCTCTCTCTCTCCACAGGCATAGCACCTTCTTCTAGCACAACCAATAACAAACTCTTCAAATATGCTGATTCTGGGCTTATATACTCTGGCCAAACTTCGGGGATTCCCCGAATTACATGGCTCTAAAAATAGACATATGTTTCGGACGTGACTTGAGCCTCGCATACTGGCCTGGTAGGGCCAAGGCGCAGTTCAAATAGGTCTCTATGGCGGTAGTTAGTCGGGGGTTTACATCATGCAGCAGCTCGGCTCGTGAGTCATGGGCTAGTCCATAATGTGTCTCAACACAGCTTCCTGCCACCCAGCCCTCAGAAGCACAGCATGCAACACTGCCCCCAGTTAAGTCTGTTTGTCATGAACAGACAACAGCCTCAGGTCCATCGTTGATAGCCAATTAGTCGATGTGTACAACTTTAGGTCCTCTAGCCCGAGAGCCTCGACGGACAATTTGAAACACCACATTATTTATCTTCTTAACTATTTTGTAAGGGCCTTCCCAATTATTCTGCAACTTGGGACAGTACCCCTTCTTTTTCTGAGGGTTGTACAACCACACCAGTTGTCCTTCCTGGAATGTTTCACCTGGTGCATTCCTATCATAGTGAGTCTTCATCCTGTCGGTGTTGATCCTAAGGTGTCGCCGGGCAAAGTTGTGAGTGTGAACCAACTTGCGACATATTTCGCTCTCATATACTGGGGATGCAATGTGGTCTTCCTACACCAGTCGTCCAAACATCAAGTCGCTCGGGAGACGGAGCTCTCATCCAAGCAGCATCTTTGAAGACGTCACGTTAGTTGCTTCATGAATGGCAGAGCGGTACGCTAACAGAAACAGTGATACTTTAAAGTCCCATTCCTTTTGATTATCGGAAACAGATGGATACGTATTGCTTCTGGGTGCTATTTGGGCGTTCGACCATTCCATCAGACTGTGGATGTAGCGGAGTGGTTTAGGTCTTCTTTGTACCCATTATCATCACTTCTTGGAAGAGGGCCGCTTCAAAATTCTCTCTTGGTCCGAGTGAAGCTCCGATGGCACCCCAAACCTTGACAACACGTGTTCGACCAGTGCATCCGCCACTGTGCTTACCTCTCTATTCGGTATGGGAAGAACCTTTGACCATTTGGTGAAATAGTCTTGCGCCACTAATAAGTACCTATTGTTTCTCTCAGTTACCGGCAAGGGACCCAAGATATTGAAGGCCATTCTCTCAAATGGAGCACCGACTTTGTACTTCTGGAGACGACCTCAGCCTCTGACTCCTGGACCTTTCTTTGCGGTACGGTCGTCACACATTCGGCACCATCTGTCAACATCTTCACCCAATGAAGCCAGTAAATCCTCTCTCGGATCTTGTTAAGTGTTTTATTAATGCCGAAATTACCACCTGACACTGAATTATGGAACTCCTTAAGTACTTTTGGGATCTTGTCCTATGGGAGGACCAACTGTAGGTGTTCATGTCTGCCATCTGCGCTCTCCCATCTCCGGTAGAGGTCACCATTCTTCAGAACAAGTGAATTCTACTGTGCTCAATATGCCTTAGCTGTAGCACTCTTTTCAGATAGCTCCTGCCATTCTGGCTGGTGGTCCTGCTCTTTCCAATATGGTATTCGGTACAGGTCCGGGTCATTTCTTTGTTCTTATCTTCTCGTCAGTCCAGTAGTGCTTCCCATTGGCTGTTGATGCCTGAAGCCTTGTTGTTCTAACGTAGCACACTCCTCCGCTTTTCTCCTCTTGCCATTCACAATGGCAACAATTGGGGTCGCAAGGTCTGCGGGATAATTCATCTGTATTATTATGAGAACAACCAGCACAATGTTGTATATCAAAGTTGCATTCTTGAAGGTGTTGTATCCATCTAGCTATTTGTCCTTCGGAATTCTTAAAGTTCAGTAGCCAGCGTAAGACAGCATGATCTGTTCTCATAGTAAAGTGTCTGCCATATAAATAGTGGTGGAAATGTGAGGGACACAATAATTTCTCTCCGGTTTCTGTAGCACTTTGCTGAAATATTCTAGAGGCTTCTCTACTCTATCTTGAACCTGTGATAGCACAGCACCGATGCCTACATCACTCGCATCTGGGTCCAGTATAAACTCGCCTTCATTATCTGGGATTGCCAAAACTGGAGGGGTCATTAACACTTCTTTTAATTTTCTGAAAGAGGCTTCAAATTCAGTGGTCCTCAGAAATTTCCTTTTGGCTACAGTAAGCTCATGTAGTGGCTTGGCAATCGTAGCAAAGAAATGTACAAATCGCCGATAATAAGTGCAGTCCAAGAAAGCTTCTCACCTGTGTCCTGTCTGTTGGTTGTGGCCAGTCTTTTATTGCCCTGGTTTTCTCTGGGTCAGTCTGGATTCCATCAGCTGATACCACATGCACTAGGAAACTAACTTTCTTTTGGAACAAGTGGCACTTCTTGGGAACCAGCTTCAGGTTTGCAGCAGCCACTTTCTGGAACAGGGAATCTAATCTGGTAAGGTGTTCTTCAAATGTTTTACCTGTGACCACGATATCATCTAAGTAAACTTGGCAAATATCTAGAGGTAGGATCTTTTCCATTAGTCGTTCGAAGGTAGCAGGGGCATTGCATAGCCCAAACGGCATGACTTTAAACTGCCAAGTTTCTTTCCCTTGCACAGAGAAGACTGTCTTCTCCCTGTCCTCTTGTGCCACCTCACATTGCCAGTAGCCACTCTTCATGTCAAGTGTAGAGAACCATTGTGACCCTGTCAAGCTGTACAGTGTGTCATCAATCCGAGGGTAGCAGTCCTTTTTGGTCACATCATTCAGCCGGCGGTAATCCACGCAAAATCTTGTGGAGCCATCTTTCTTCTTAACTAGCACAACAGGTGACGACCAAGGGCTGACCGACGGCTCGATCACATCCAAGTCCTTCATTTCCTTCAAGATGCCGTCCACAGTCTCTTGTGTAGCCAGAGGCAGTCGTCTTGGGGGTTGCTTGATTGGCCTAGCTTCTCCTGTATCAGTGTGATGTTGTACAGCAGATGTTCTGCCAAGGTCAAGTGGCCCACATGAAGAAGTTCTCTTGTTTTTCTTCAGAAGTTCTGCCACAGCTTTTTCTTGTCTCCAGTTCTAGGCAGTAGTTCCTTGAGTGGTTCTGGCATAGTCGCCTGACTTGATAGCTTCTTTGTCGGTTGTATTAATTTGGGAGACTTGTTTGCAAACACCTATTATGGCCCCCTCCTCAAGCTGGATTGGCCTGTTTGACAAGTTAACCATTCGAACAGGTAAATTTCCAGAACTCTGTGAAACCAATGTTCTTGCTACTACCACCTCATCAGGTAAGCTGCTTCCTCTTCTCATATGTTCGATCAGAGCTACACGCCGCACAAAATTGCCTCGACACCGTGCAGGGATGACAATCTCTCTGGATGCTGGCAAAACAGTTGTCTCACAACAGACCACTTGGCAACTGGTTGGCGAGGACAGTTCGCTTCGTGGCATCATTACCAGTTCTCGGTTACCAGTCCTTAATACTCCCGACCGAGTATCTATACTGCACTCTAACTTGTGCAACACATCCAGGCCCAATAAACGTTCATCTTCTATGTCGGCTATGTCCACTTCCTGTTCAATGCAGAGGTCACCCAACTTCAACTGTACCTTTTTCTTCCCCTTCACTGGTATGGTCTCGCCTGTCACTGTCGTCAAAAAGCTTTGCCTGTAATTATAGCTCAGTGACTGCTGGAGATAAGACCCCAAGATGTCCGGTCTGACAACAGTAATGGTTGCTCCAGTGTCCACAACCATACGGCATGAAACGTTATCCAGAATGCCCTCCACTAGGATCGCATCAAAATCTGGTTTCACTGAGCGTACTTGAAATCCTGGGGCCTTAACTTCCGCAGCCACCGACCTTAGCCCCTTAAGACCGGTACTTACATGTTTCCCGACGGCTGGCCAGATCAGGCAGATACATCCTGCTCTTGGTTTCTGTTTTTCTGAAACCATCGTGGGCACTGGGCTCTGAGGTGTCCAGGTTCTCCACATTCCCAACAGCTTGGTCGCCCCTGTTGTCGATGGCGGGGTGTAATCGGAGTGAATTTGTTCTTAGTTTCATTCATTGTGTTTTCCACTCTCTTTAGGATGTTCTCTAGTCTGTTGTCTCTCGTCGTCCAACAGTGCGACTGCCCGCACAGCACGCCGTGTTGATGGTCCTCTTGCAGATTCGACCTCCAGTGCTCTGGCCAGCGCATCCTGCATAGTCCTTGGAGCGGCCTGGCGCACCTCTACATCGGCAATGGCATCGACAAAGAAGCCAACTACTATGATATCTCGTGCCTGTTCTGGACATCCCTCGAGTGACAAATGGGCGAGTCGCACAATGTCCTGCCATAATTCTTGCAGTGGCTCTCCTGGTCTCTGGGTGCGACTTCTTAGCTGGGCATGGTGGGCATGTTGTAAGTACTTGTCTCCGAAGTACAGCTCCAGGACAGTAACTAATGTCGAGTATTCCAGGCGTTGTTGTTCTGGAAGCGACTGGAGTATACTGAGGGCAGGTCCCCTCAGCACAGCTGCAAGATAGTACGCACGTTGCTGGTCAGACCAACCATTTATAGTTGCCACAATTTCGAACTGGTTTTGGTACTCTCACCAAGAAGTCTGGCCTTCGTAAGGAGCAGACTTGACAGAAATCCCCTTTCCAATGTCCGATGCTGGCACACACCAACACGTTGTAGCCCATTTTCTTCCTGAGTGGATATCCCACTAGAGCCTGGTTTGGACTTTGTGATCTCCTCTTTGCCGACTTCATGTATAGATTCAGCACTGACCTTGTCTTCTCGGGTAACAAGATGGCCACCCTCCTGACGCTGACAGAACTCCTGCCACTCCTTTCTTAGATAACTCATTTGCTGTTCTACCTTATCGTTTATGTTCCCTACCTTCTCGTTTACAGCCTCAATTTCCTGGTACACCATTTCTTTAACATCGTCTATTTTTCTGTCCACCACTTTGTTCACTTTGTCTACCTTTTCACTTACACTGTCAACAAGATTACTAACATTCTCTATTTTCATATCAACATTTTCATTTACACTATTTTCTTATCTACATTTTCTTTTACACTATCTATTTTCTTATCTACATTTTTATTTACACTATCAATTTCCTATCAAGTTTTCATTGACACTGTGAACATTTGCATTTACTGAATTTATTTGACCACTTAATTGGCCACTCATTCCCTCAATGAGGGCTTTTAGTACTTCTATTTCAGCTGACATTCTTCTTGTAATCATTCACTTTAAAATTGAAATTTAAACATAAAATGTATAAAGTGGCTTAATTTAAATAGCATTTATTTGCAATGATTTAATTTACAGAATTAATTATTGAATTTACTTTATGCCTCTATCCCACTTCTGACACCAGTGTTACAAGTTTAAGACAAACTTTTCATGTGGGCAATTCCAATGAGTTCTTTTGGGATAGAGGTCCTATAATTAGAAATAAAAGAGTTGAATTTAATTATTGATTTACTAGCTCACAAAGCTTACAAAAACACAAAACAGCAATCAACTATAACTTTCACAACACAATTAGTTATGCACACAATTACTCCTGTGTCACAGACACGTTAATTAACTTTGACAATTAAAGCACAAAAAAATGTCTACAATCAATTAATTAAACAGTAAAAATCACAGTAAAATTCAGTCACATATCCAATCATCAGTCTCTCAAATAGTGACAGTGTACAACCTTAATAGTCCGCAGTGGCAATGAATCGCTGTGTGCTGCGCAGCACCCCGAGTGCACCGCTGTCTTCACTCTTGAGGTCTTCGATTCGACTTCCGTCGCGTACCTCCTTCTTCGCCCGTCAGCCCGCCGCAGCAGTTCTCTTGGTTTGCCCAACACTGCTCCGAAGGTAGCCGCCTGCCGCCTCACAGTAGACTCTGACGTCGCCAAGATGTCTTCACCAGTCTATCTCCACAACCATATCACCTTCCTCTAGCACGACCAATAGCGAACTCTCCCAAATCTGTTGATTCGGGCCTCCTATACTCTTCGAAACAGTCGGGGAATAACCACATTACAGGGGTCTAAAAATACACATTACCACATGTTTCGGACATGATTTGAGTCACATAGGCCGCCCTCGTAGGGTTAAGACGCAGTTAGGACAGGTATCTATGACGTAGCTTCGGCGTGTCTTCCATCACGTAGCCGCCCGGTCTATGAGTCAGGAGCCAGTCCACAAAGTGTTATGAAACAGCTGCCGACCACCGGCCTCCAGGTATAGGCCATTCGGAATAAAGTGAGCACTAAAGATTTAACCTTTGAAAAAAATCACTAGCCGTTACTGCATATACATCACCACTAACAAGAGTTACTTTACTGCTTGTATGGTTGGTAGCGATTTATTGTACGTAGTTCCGTGTATTTTCCTATTTGAATACAACATTAGTGAAAGAACATATGATGAACTCGAC
>PNEQ01087353.1:0-45753 GCA_003012365.1 Medauroidea extradentata | reverse complement strand
GGCGACTGCTGTGTAAACTATCGTCTCGCGGCGGCGATGAGAACTACTAAATTGTGAACAGTTCCTCTGACATCTCGCGGCGGCAATGAGAACTATTCCGTGAACAGTCCTTCCGACATCTCGCGGCGGCGATGAGAACTACCTGTTCCGTGAACAAAAACAAGTGATGCGATCAATATATTTTCGCGCATCGCGCACGAGGAAAACAAGCAGTCAAGCACATTTTTGTCAGCTTTTCGCCGCTTTAGTTTATTGTTTTGTGTGGTTTTTACTATTATTATATTTTACTATTATTCTTCATTATTCTTTTTTCTTATTTTTCATTCAACTGCAAAGGAAAAAAAACAAAATACATTGGTATCGGGGGTATCGGAAGTATCGGCAATGGTATCGGGGTATCGGTAATTGGTATCGGAAATTGTGGTATCGGAACAACTCTACTTGAAACCATGCTTTCTACAAACAAAATGATACTGTCACCGCATTAATGTAAATACATCATAATGTTGATAATTAAAAATAAACCACAGAAAGAAATTAAATTTGTGAACTTTTGTAAGGTTGTAATGTTTTGTCATCCACTTCATTTTTAAATTAGAAAAATGTCATGAAATATTAGGAACATTACAAACATAAAGTTTGATAATTATGTACAATTTACATGCACACACCACTTGATCATGCAGGGGAATAAGATTTGTTTTCAGAGCCAGCAATACTAAAAACTACAAAGGCAGTTTGTTTAGCACAGCTACTGTATTATTTAGGCCAGTTAATTGCATTCAACTACAGGACCAGCACGATATAAAAAGTTAAACATAATCAAAAAAATATCACTATAAATCTCAGATTACCTTGATTTAAGTACTTCAATAATAAAAAGCCACTTTACATTTATGTCACTTACATATCTTGCCTTCAGTCTCTGAAGGCGTACAAAAATCCAACACCATAAATGTACCAGTTTTAGTTTCACAAAACAATACACCAGGTTTGAAAGCAGCCAGCTTTATTGTTCTAAGTTCTATCACACCTAAGATGTTTAATGCTTGGCTTAACTTTTACGTGGCCAGAGAATAGTGCCCCAACTAACCTTTCGACACATCCCATAGTTTAACTTTTCGATCAGCACCACCAGTGGCTGCCACACGATCTATTGGACTCCACTTGACTGCATTCACCTCCCCATCATGAGCATCCTGGACAATAAGGGGAATGTAAAATGAGTGTGCCGTCTGCAAACAGATACAAAACACATGATGTAGATATTCAAAGTTTGTATCTTTCAGCATAGCGCCTTCCCCTGAAAATAGTCAAATAAAGAACTACTTAAGCATGCCAAAGAAACCATGCACAAAGCTATAAGCTAGAACAATGAGGAAGCCATAAGTGCCTAGGCAGCAAACACTAAAAATATAGAAATACTGTACTGTACATAATGTAAATACAACTGACCGAAAAATGATGAAATTAGTAGTGACTGGATAATAAATCTGATTTGAATGCAAAAAAAAAAGTTTTACTTTCTAAACAAATTATTTAAGCACTACAACTACCTTATCTAGCACAAGAGTATTACAAAACTGTTATCATCATACAGTTAAAAAAAATTAATTCCTGCTATAATAGTACAGTTTTAAATGTGTAGGCTGACCAAACAACAATTACTTACAGTATTTTCAGGGTTGCCACAGAATTTCTAGATCAAATTTCCCTGACTTTTCCAAGTTTTCAGACAAAAATTATGAATTTCCAGTTTTTTTTTGTGGAATTTAAAATCATGATAATTTAACTTAAAATGTTCAAATAAATTAAATTTGCATTAAAAAACTTTTTATAAATGTACTACAGACAGGTACTTGTGTTCGACACACTCAGTTACCACAATCCAGATAACTGTAATAAGTTATAATTAAATGGAACAATTTTTAAAATTAATTGCTAAGATAAAATTTTCATACAGTGAATGGTTGTGCAATCGTCCAAAAGTCAATCGCTAAGCCTGCAGTCAGCCAGTCATGAAGATGCGACTCTAGCCCAGAAGTCAAGCTAGTCAACTCGACAAAGACAGCAAAAGGCTGCAAACTCCTATCGCTAAGCCTATAGTTTGTTCTACAATTTTGAATTTCCAGTCTCCAGAAGCAATTTCCCTTACTTTTCCAGGTTTTCTCTGACCACTTTGAAATTTCCTGACATTTCCAGGTTTTCCCTGTTTTCCAGACCTGTAGCAACCCTGATTCTAATTTTACCGATGCAAGTAACTTCCAACAAAGTTTCTAAATACCACTACTGCAAAAATAAAGCACCAAAGACATGACTAACCACAAGTGAGGCAGTTTGTATTGATAATGAGGACGATTGAGATAGTCTAAGATGCAACCTCCCGCAGTATCATTTAGATGCGTATGGACCGGATACAATTATTTGTGTTTGAGGTGTGGAAATACAGGAGCAATAAGGGCCAGACTGCCATGCTCAATGAGAACTGCATCAACTCTACAAGTGGCGTGCAAAACTCGCACAGTGTTTTAATTGTAGTTTTTTTAACGGGACTTCAAGAGGTGGCCCTATAATTTAATTTCTGGATAATACTCAGTAATGGCCAAACACAGGCATCTAGTTTTGTGTCACGGATCCAGCTGGTATTTTTGGAGTACACCAGTATAAAAAAATCCGTTTTAACCATTTTAAGGGTCCCCAAAATAGGTAACATGTCTAGCAAGTATGCTGCAATTTTTAAATTATAGACGTATGGCTCAACATGTGTTAAATATTGCATCATGACAGTTTTGCAATATGATGTTGAAGTAGCTGTAATCACATAGATATTGTATACTTCAAGCCATACCTACATCTTGAAAATAACTTTCTTCAGGATTACACAAATTTTCTTAAACTAAAACAATTCTTAAAATGCACAACAAACACAATTTTAAAAATTTTAATCTAAATTGCCTGGTAAGTACAAATTGTATGTGTTCCAGATAACAAACGTTTTATACTAGACATAAATATGGGCAAAATGAGAGATAAACACTACTCTACATTCTTTCTGTGGAAGGAACTAATGAAGAAAAAAGTAAATATGTGCGCAAACACACAAACACACATTTGATGTAAAGAAATTCTTGGCTAGACGTATATTTTCACAACGTAACTAATATTTTATAGAATAAAAGTACTGTTTTGTAATAAAATTTTGGTATCTTGCAGCTTGAAGATACAAACTATACAATAATCTCAGTAACTTAACTATGAGCAAGAACACCTGACGGTAATACTAATATCTGACCAGATTAGTTATGCATAAATGTATTAAGAGGAGTCGCACGCACAAAGAAATCAACATCTGTGCGTATACGTACTTGTAACTCTGTAAATAACTTTTCTACGAACATTTTTTACAGTTAAGGTAAAAACTATTATGTCTAGACACCAAGTTTGACCTAAGTCCTACTGAATGTCCTTAAAGAGGAAAAAAATTTCACAAATGGCTAAAAACGGTATTTTTAGTTCTTTGGCATTCAATGTCTTTAAGGCAAGGGATGAAAGACTTTTGACACATACTATAATATTGTAAAATAATGTTGCAGACCTAATTTGTGTGCTACTGGACTACAATGAGCTCACCTCTTGCCTCATGGCAATTGGTGTTTGTCTTCCCGTCTCGGTCCAGTCTTAAAAAAGAGATATTGTCATCAGCTTCAATTAGTTTAATTTGTACTATCACTTTTATATGAAGTAAAAATTTTTAAATACCTATTATGCTATGATAAGGCACTGAACATGCCTTGGATAGAGATTAAATTCAACATCAATTAAATCCTTTCATTATTTTGGCTAGCTGAATTGAAGAAAGGTCACCATTTTAAAATAAACTTTCTTCAATTTCAAAATCAAACTAAAGAAACAATTTTATTGATGTTAAATTTAAACAGACAACTATGTCACATTTTACATTCTACCATAGCGGTAAGTCCAAAAAATTAACATTATTTTAAATTAAAAATACAGTAAAAAATTTTATTAGAACATGACGGTGACCATCTCTCAGTCTTAATTAGTACAGCAGTTTACAAAGAACTACTGCTTATTTTACTTTAGTACGAAGTATAATTTTCAGTAACATTATTTATGAAATTGTTTCTTTTCTATCTCAAAGTTCACACAACATCAGTTTCTTAAATGAAAATATAAAGCAGAACAAAAGCAACATTGTAGCAAGTATGTGAGGAATTTTAACAAGACATGGTTAACAACATTGTACATAAGACTGCTATACTGAAACTTGCTATACTTCTAAACAAAATAAACTCCTCCACTGAAAGTTCTGCTGTCCATCAAAAATAACGCTAAAAAAACCAGTGTTACCCTTGAATCACACTTCCACAAGTGAATATCATGTAAATGAAAGTCAAAGCAATCAATTTAGCATTGACTAATGCAACCAGATGTACTATGCAATATGTTTTGCTGGTATATGGTCAAGTTTTTCACACTGACTCACTAATCATTTTGAAAAACATTTATTTTATTTCACATTTTCAAGTACTGTATATATGTACATTGTACAAACTTCACCAAAAAATGACGATTTCCCATTTTGAAGGAAACTGTCTCTCTCATAATTCTAATATTCCGAAAAATTTTTTAACTACTTTTATACGTTTTGTTTGTTACTAGACACCCTGATTAAGTATTTGATAAACATTACTGCTAATTCTGCCGTCAATTCATACCCATTAGCAAACTATTATCGACATACATATTTGTATTCAAATGAAAGATGCTAAGTACTCATGTCTAAATAAATATATCTAATGTCAAATACTGCACAGAAGAAAGAAAATTATACTTTCAACATCAAAACGAAACAACAGACTACGAGAATTTTTATATATATATATATATATATATATATATATATATATATATATATATATATATATATATATATATATATTTTTTTTTTTTTTTAAATTTTACATATTACACTAAGAGTTTCATGGGATGTAAGTAATACACCTGATTAAGAGAAACACAATATTACATGTTTATGCAGCTATCAGTAATTCCTCAAAGTGTACTGATTAGCTTAAGAACAAGAAAACTTAAAAGTGTTTTTTCCACCAAAAAACTGTAATACTTTTCTACATAATACACACTATACTGCAGTACATAGTTTTAGTCAGTTTATCACAAATTGTCATGCAGGGTTAGTAACACTTATACCACATGCACATGCACACCTCAAACAAATGTTAGAAAAGCAAATAAATTGTTTGAACCATTAGTTACTGTAGCACAAGCTACACTACAAGTGAGACTAATAGACATGGAAAAATAACTATTCATGTACCTGGTTAAAACCTTCTGCAGCAAACAACTTTGCGTAGCAGTGGAATGCTTCATCATACAATATGCTCACATGGTCACTGATAATAGTTTCAGGTAAATTACACATGTTAATAAAATAAACATGTACTAAATTCAATAACTGACTATGCTCTTACATAGTGTTAGCATTATCATGATCTGATTGGTCAAATGTAGCAGCTGTGCTACCATGGTTGATATACAATGCTTCTGTTTCCAAATAGCAGCAGATTTCTACCATCAGAAAATTGATGTAGGAAAAAAATGAAGGAAAAGTGGGAATGTCACGCCTAGAAATAAACACTGTATTTAAGGATAAGCATCTCAATGTAGCATAACATCCTCTATTTTAACCCTTCGCCTAGCATGGGCAGCCAGTACTGAAAACCGCATGTACTAACACTATTCACCAGTTCCGTTTAAAACAGCATGAAGAACTCTCGGCCAAACAAGATTCAATACCGGCATGAAATGCAGTTTCAGGAACAGTCTTAACCAAGAGGATTAATAAGGAACTGACCGATAAACAGTTTAAGGAGAGTGAGTCTTAGTTGGGATGCAGTTTGACTGTGTCCAAGTTTCATCAGGAAGCTAATTTGATTGATTCTCAATGGGTTGAACAATAGGACAACAGCTCTAGCTCGTAAGGAAACTACAGCATATAAAAACTGTTTTAAAATAGAGTTAACCTATAATTATTAGTAATAACTAAGTTCTGCACATATTGCCATGTACTGTCTGGAAGAAATAAAAACAAGCACAGACCAAAAAACCATTTAAATTAACTGAATGATACAATAGAAGCATAACAAATTTTAAAAATGGATTAGGAGTCATAAAAAGCTTGCTGACTTAATGTTCCACACTGGCAAATCTAAAGTGAGAACAAGAAATTTTCCCAGTAAACTGCAACATAAACATACATAAATGTTACAATGTGATAAATTATAAAAACATGTAAAAGATATTCTGGTAAGTCAGATGTTATAAATAATCACAATAAACATTATAGCTAAATTTTATCCACTGGCATAAAAAAAAAGTCAAGAGTACTATGTGACACTTCCCGGCAGTCTACTGAAACTTACAAAAACAACTAAACAGACAACAAGGAAAAACAAATTAAGAAAAATTAATAAACATTGGCACAACACTGAAATAAAGCTAAGATTCTGGATAAATGAAGTGACTTTCTTTTCAACAAAACACCAGCTAACATTTTCTGCAATACTAAATATTCAAACATTCCACTGCCATCACAAAGAGTTAACTGCAGACAGCACAGCACCACGGGCAAGCGAGCAGATGCGCACCTCACCAGAAATCGAAGATGAACCTGAAAATCTTGACAGTGAATTAGACACATGGCAAAAATTATAATGTTGAAAAGTTGGTAGTTGAAAGGAAAACTATAATCCACTGATATATATATTCAACTCCCAGTGTTGGGCACAAAACTAACATGTGCTTGACATACCTGATACGTTACTATGTATTTAAGTACCACTCAAAGCCCAACAGCTTAACTAACTCAGATAAAAAATTAAATTCCACAATTGTGATGTCTGTAGCAAAATCTTACCAAAATATGCTATTTAGACTATTACAAGAATTACAGATAGTTATAACATTAACTAACTGACATGTTAAAAATCCTCCTAAGAACACGTTTTAATTGAGCAACATGCAAAAGCATTAAATGGTTCAGCAGCCTTTTCCACATGTAAAGAAAAGTTTCAGAAATGCATTCACTATTTCCATATCATTCTTAATATCAAACTAATGGTAAGCAGTAAAAGATGGACGTAATTCATGCCAAAAGACCTTGTCTATGAGTGCACTTGTTGCTCTGTTAATACAGTGGAACCTCTGTCCATCATTTCTCAGGGGACAGACAAAAAATTTCAATACATGCAGACATTCAATGGAAGTGGTCTTGAAATGCAGATACAGTAAATAAGAAATGGGACCACAGAATGTGTTCCATAGATGCACACATTCAATACATCAAGGTTAAACACAAAGAGGTTCCACTGTATGTCATCACTGTTACCTCAAAGCCTTCAATCATCAATCACAATTCAAATTATTTGGACAAGTGGGATCTTTAAACCTCATAATGTTTTTGGTAATTTGGAAGCTATGCCTAGCAAGGAGAAGTTGACAACCATCTTCATATGCCTACTGCTAAAGGCAGCTGAACCTTGTTCCCAGTTGATTTAAGGACAAACTCTTGTGCACATAACCTGAAGGAGTTCATTACGTTGCAGTGGTGTCTCGAAATCCTTGATCTATAACTTCCGGCTTAAACGTCGTTTCTCACTGTGCCACTGATTTTATATCCTACTGACTTTCAGTTGCTCCAGCCACACTGACCTACAGGTAAACCTGGTACAGAAATTTGTACTGGTCTTACTAAGAGAGTGATTCCGAGTCCCACTAATCATATTATTTGCTAATTATAATAGCCTGAGAATTCAAACAAGTACGTGCGAGGAAAAATAATAACTTTTCAACAGTTCCGTTCTGCAAACTGATGGCTCGGGTAACAGGTGTTAATGGTACAAAATTATTTGTTAAAATATTAAAGCTTTCCCAAGCTTCCATAGTCACATTACCTTATCCACTACTCAACCTTCATCTTTGAATGCTCAACCAAGTCATTTAAATAATCTCTGCATGCTATAAGCTAAGCAGGAATCCCCTTATACTCTAACAGATTGGGTACTAGTTTCTTGGATAATGTGAAGTGCCCAGCCACTTCCCCCCTTTATTTAAACATGCATCAATATTTTTTCTCTTAATTAAATTTAAATCTGTAATAACAGGCTGTATGCCGTATTCAGTACTGGTTCATAATGTGTTCGGGATGATACAACAGGATTCAATAACCTAGTATTTGGGGACATGGTTAATTTAAATTCATCCTTTCAAAGTTTAAATATTAAAATACAGTCGGGAATTTTAAAGTAGAGTCATTTGTTTATTTTCCTGGCTTGTTTGGTTCCAAATTGACCACAGCAAAATTTTTATTATTTTTGTTGATACATATAACTTTTCTTAGTATTTTTCTTAATTTTTGCATTTTGGCAATTTTAGTATCTTGTTAAATGTTTCCTGGTGATGTAACTTCTTATGTTGCAAGCTTCTACAGGCTGTAGGATTTCTGGTGCCGACATTGTGGTTGATCGCTTGCTTCATGGAATTTCTTCATGACGTAGGTTATTGACGCACGTTGGTCAGCCATCTCAGGAGGTTGCTTAGGATATTGTGCCGCGAAAGTAGTTACGCTGTTGCGCACCTTTTGTCCCCAATTATTAAATTTGGGTTGATAAAGAATATTATTTTGATGTATAAACTATACATTTAAATCTTGAAATTCTTTGTTATATGTTTAAGTGTAATTTTACTGCTTTTGGGAGAATTGGAGTCTGTTGTATCACTTCGCCAAGCGATACCTTAGCTACCATGACCATTCATGATTTACCAGTCGTGAATGTGTACTCGTGGGGATTGGTCGTACATTCAGTCGTGCGGCAGTAGTTGAGCAGTTCGTGGCGCGCACTGGCCCATGATGAGTCGTGCAGTAACAGTCACGCTGTAAGAATCGTGCGAGGATGTCGCGAGAGGATGGACATGTGTGGGTCAGATGGGGGAGAAAACCTTGAGTGCATTGGCGTGATTAAAAGAATGGGCATAGACTTTTTTCTTATTACAGTGAATTATTGAGGTGATGGGTGTTACGGTGATAGAAACAATAGCTTGAGTGTTATACTGTATATATACATTATTTTCTTTTCTTCTTTTTTCTTCGTCAATATCCCTAATCTAAACCATACAAGTCGGGCGTAAATATCACGGTAGCTATGCGATGCTCAAAAGGTAGATTAAATTTAAGACAAAGTGCAATAACTGAACGGTACTGTATGTTGTGAAATGTAATTCGTCTGTGAAAATAGATGTAACTATTGACGAATCTAAGTTTCTCACTTCAAGTTAAAACCTGACTGATGGGTGTATGAAAACTAATCTATATTTAACTAAACAAACTGAGCTATCCGGCGCACTTCACGTGACATAACCTCAACGGCCCAAACAGTGAGACGTGTCACATAACTAACGCCGTAAACAGGGACATCACAAAGCAGCCGCGTCACAATAACGGTGTCCTTTAATGTCCATGCATTGGTCTGCATGTGTATAGTATTGTAAGGTACTTGGCCTACCCGCCCTATTTGTTTCCAAATTTATTTGTGATGCGTAGTTGTAGCTTTCAGTCTGGCGTGAACGTAACGTAATTTAAGACTTAATTCTGAAAACATAAACATATTTCTGTACGTGATTACCGGTGTCAGCATATGTATAATGGTATCCCGGAATGCTTCGTGAGCACTAGCTATAAGAGAAAGGATGAGTGGTGCCGAGGGCAGTGTAGTGTGTCGAGATCACCAAGGGAAGCAACAAATGAAGGACCTGTGTTAAGATTAAGTTGTGTGAGGCCGGGACTTGACACCTGTATGTAGGTGTAGACCACGGCAGGAGATAAAGGAGGGGAAGAGGACAGAAATATTGGTCTATATAAATTTAAGCATTGAAATTTTTTGTAAAATAAATAGAGTAAGTTTACGAGCGGTGGGCCGAACCGGTATAAATAAATAATTACTGCTTAATTTGACCATTATGTATGGTAGGTGAGAGCACTCGAAGGAAAATGTGATTGTTCATGTTGTTGTTTACATCCCCTTTGTTCTTAGAAATGCAGATGTTAAGAAGCGCTGAGCGCAAGGAACTGATATAATTTCTACTGCCAAAATTGCAAGGAAATAAAAGGAACTAAGATAACATTATTTCAAGGGAAATGTTTAGAAACAAAAATTGTAATATTAATGTTGTAATTTGTAATTTGCCGTTTTAAGCTGTAGTACCATAGGAATGGAAAACAGCAACACCAGTAAAAATGAGTGCTCTCAGTAGGTGAAGGGGTGTCTGAGGTGGCCATACTGTGGCATCTTATCTATGGGTGACTTCCGGCTGGGCAAGCGAGGGCGCTGGACCTTAGCTTTTTCTTTCTTAGCTATCTGGATGTCGAAGTGATCGGACGCGTGCGGGGAGAGCTCCCGTGGGCGCACGTGCCATGGAGATCCTTTAACATCGGGGCTATAGCATTCTGTTTCTGGTAACGTGAGCCATCGGGCTGCGCAAATATAATTATTGATCTGAATTTAACTTCCGTTTTTTGCAGTATAAATTAGATGTAGGCTTGAGGTGAGAGCCGACCGCGTGTGTTGTACAGGGATCTGTAATGGTGTTGTTGAGATTGAATCTGTGAATTCAATAAACATCGTGCGACCGAATGGTACTTTTATCATTTATTGGTAGTAACGATCTCTGTGTACCCCTAACGAGGTAACTATTTAGAGGGTTTTCGTTCTTCTCTTCTCGTACCCACGACACTGAGGTAAAAACTTGTGACTCTACCGCTGAAACTACGACTAGCTGAGGGCATGTGAAATTTAATAACATTCTACGGGCAAATTACCGTGGGCGCGTTTGTTGGGCACGTGGTCGGCGTGGGTGCAACGAACCGCAGTATGTGTGTGAAAAGGAGAAGTAACACCACAGTACTGAAGATAAAAAGTAATGGCACTCCTAACACATTTTTTATTTCATTACCCCCATAGTCTAAGAATTAGAAATGAAGAGTCATATGGATGGCAATCCTCACATTTTGACCAGTAAAATTTTATCCTGTATATTCCACTAGAATGAAATGCCTCTTCGTGTCTCCACAACAAAACACTAGTGTACTAGTCTTTCACTTACACACATCTAAGGTACCAAATCCCACGAAGCAATATTTTTTTTAAACACATCTCATGGTCTCTCTACAATGAAAACATAAACACGAAACATCTTCATGCCAATAGATGTACAAAAATTAATAATGAGCATATATTTATAATATGTAGAAACACGCCACTGTTTTTTGACTCACACCGCACAATTGTATACACACTCAATTTACAAGACGACTTTGACTAACCAGTCCAATGGCAACATATACAACCACAGCAGGTGGTTTTTGTAAATGATTATTTGGATATTGCTTTTATGGTACTTGTATATGTTTTCTAAGCCTGCCATACAATGTAACACCCATGCCTGAAGGATTGTCTCTTCTGTTCTTTTCCATTGACCCTCAACATGCTTAGGGCCAACATACCTCTCTCGTTCCTGCAATGATGCATGGTTACAGGAGGTTTAAATTAACATAAGAGCAAGTTGGCACTTCTCAATGTCTGGATGGGTATGTCTGTGCCTTAACGAGATTGGAGCATTTTATATATTCATTTTTGAAGTTGTGATACAGTGCACATTTCATTTATCCACACATTTTAAGTTACATAATGTGTATTTTAAATTTTTATGCATTCATTTGTTTGAATTAATCTCCCATGAACATTTTTCTTTATAGCAACCAAAAAACTTGAAGTATTAAAATAAATGTGGTTCTTTCTTGTGGTAATTAAGAAGCTGGGTAGCAGTAACACTTTCAGGGATACAGAATCAAATTTGAAGTAATTGATGATATTCCAGACTGTAAAATAATTATAAAATAAATAAGTAACAAAAATTAAATACCTATTTTGTTTCATTGTAATGCCGGTCAAAGGCCAGCAGGGGCAGTAAGCCCATAGCGTTGCCATAAATCCATAACAATAAGTGTGTGCATGACCACAGACTCATGAAATATTATATAAATTTAGTGTTCTAGTGTTTTGCATGTATTCTTTTCTACAGGGTTGTTGATTGTGTATGTCTAGTGTTTCTTTTTCAAAGTGGTCACGTCAGGCATCCAAACCACCGCCCGGAAATGTTCCGAGGTTCGGCCAACTCATTTTAAACATTTAAAACCATAACTAACATATCTTTAAGGGATTCAATGCCAGAGTCAACAAGTAACCTGTTTTTGCAATGTATAATTCATTTTGTGCTGTTTTTCTACATTTAATGTAATAATTAATTAAAAATACAACAGTCATATGTGTGGCGATAGGCCATGAGCCATCAGCAGCCATGTTCCTCCACGCAATTCGTCGCAGGCTTCTGGCGAGGTAAGACGCTGTCCATGTACGCTCCATCATTGATTCACTGGAAGTAGGTTACCATAGTTATTTAATACACCGGATCATGATTTTTCATACACATTTTCACCAAGTATTTCCCCGGCAAGTGCCATTCCGCTTCATTTAATCATTATTACCATAACTGGTACTTTAATTTAAAACAGCATGTGCGCTTTGTACATGCCATGTGGCTAGGGACTTTGTAATCAGCAGTCATCCGCACGTCGATGAAGATTATTCAGTGTTTTTAATTGTCAATCATGTCAGGACATATGTTTGTATTATTCAGTATCATTTTCATGTATCATTGTAGAGTGAACAAAGGGACATTGTGCAATCATTCATACATCTATATCACTTTGCGTACGGTTCACGTAAGTTGCATTTAATTTCTTGCGTGCAGCCACATTCATCAGCGAGTACCACTATCGTCGTCATTGTGCCAACCATCACCATACCATTGTGTACCTCGAGGATAGGTTCGACCATACAATTGCATAGTTGGGAACAGCAGCATACATCCATCACCCACCCCGCTTCCCAAGCAAAACCGTGGTCCATCACAGCGGCCATAGGTTCTCTGCTCTACAGGGAGCTGCAACTTCAAATTCCACGGGAGCACCCCGCACAACCCCGCATTCAACGCATACCGAATATATCGGTGCGAGCACAGTATCCTTCCACCGCCACACATTGGACTGATGAAGCATAGAATTCATTCAGGCAGGCTATATTCAGTACGTAATAAATCATGGTGCAAAGCGATATTGTTTTCATGCTATTCGCCCCTTTTATATAATTGTGTTTATGTCAGATAAGTAAAACTAAACCATCACCACACCTGGAACGAGACAATCACTACGCACGCAACCAAAACACCCATCCCCTGGGATAATAGAGTCTCAAAGTGTGATACTGAGGAGTATCGCTGGCGCCCACCCTCATAACCATCAATTCAGTCTATAAGTCAGTCACGTCTTGTACCAATGGTGTCAATTTTAGTTAATTACTTACATGTACAATAAGTAATATACAGGTAAGTACTTCGAGAAATTAAGTAAAGTTTTTCACAAGTTTCCAACTGATTACTTGTTAGCATTCTCGTTACCCCCTTATTCTGGCAAAGAACAACCATAGTATCAGCAAGGCTTTTAATTCATAACATGAGACTACAAATAACCTAAACAGGCCAGATGCACTGATATTATATTAGTAATTCCCAATGCCAAGAGCTGAATCCAGTTGCTTGCTTTCAAAACAGATGGTATGAAATTAATGAACTGAATCAGTAAAAATGTAGTAGTATAGAAAAGCAAAGGAGCAGGAATGTTATGGCATAATACTGTGCCCAGTTGTTCAGAATGACCCCGCTGCTCTCCCCAAGTTTGCCAGGAAACTTTTCAGTAGGCAATTCTCTACCCTTCCTGTCATAAAGTGAGGCATGAGAGCATTCCACTGCAAGTGTAGCCAGAGAGAGCAAAGATTAGCACATTTTTAACATTCAAGATTAACTCACATTTACAGCAGGTACACTGACGGTTCAACATCAAACTATTTAAACAGCATCCTAAATCATTCTACAAAGAACATACTAGATAATGATGATACATAATTACAATTTTTAAGACCACAGCAATGCCAAAACACACTTGAAAAAATGTGAAAAACAAACACTGTAAAAAATTTATGTTTTCAAGTGTATTAAAACTGCCAATATTAACACTGTCACAATGATGAAGGTTGTATACAACCGCTCAAAGCTGTGACTCTGGGAACCAGGTTGGTTGTATATGCCCACCAAACACTTCTTGTGGGATCGGCCACACTGAGCCTACATGACTGTGCAAAGCCTAAATACAACCACATGGATTGGTCGTATACACCCGTTACACAAAGCTCGCGTTTCCAGAGACACCAAGCCAACGCGGCTGCTCCAAGCCTAGACACAACTACCTGGCATGACTGTTGTAGTCCTTGCAAAACATCACTACATTTGGGTTCTGATTTTTATTTTTACTTTATCTTTTTAACGAATGTAAGTTTTACTGGTACAAACTTGTAAAATATAAAATATAAATTATTTTCAATAAACTAATAAGTATTCTTTGGAAAATAATAACTTTTTGTTACATTTCTTTTACAAACAGTTGTATAAATTTTTTACAGCAAGTAAAATTTTTACTAAATTATATTTACAACAGTGGTATGTTGCTACAATATATGACATGCAATCTCTGGAAGTACATAAATTGGTCTATAAAAACCTATCTCCTACATGACAAAATAATATACTAGCAGTTGTTACAAAACCACAAACATTACCAAAGCACAATATTTGTTCAGTTGCGATGGTATGAATGGAAACATTCCAAACAGAAATGTGGCACCATCTCTGCAGAACGTTACAACCTTTTCCACTTCATTTTTTTATTGTTTCTCCCTTGGACTTTGTGTAGCATCTTTTGCAGTACTTGCACACTTTGTCAAATTTGCCAGTCGTGATGTTGGAAGCATGACTTCACGGACAATTTTTTCAAAGTACATAAGTTATATATTATCTGATAGTTCAAAAGCGGAGTTCCAAAAAGAAGATCAACTGCAAGTTTGTGGTACCATTTTACTGTCCTTTGTATACTCACGTTTTATTTTGACATCTGATCTGAAACATCAATCGACGATTAGCTTTTGTTATAATCAAAGATCATTTTTGACTTTGAAATTTCCTTCCATTTCAGCCGTATGTTTGGTGGAAATCATGAGTTCGTCACATTTATCTTTCCATTTCAAAATAAAAACGCATCAATCATTTTCTTTGCAAATAACTTACATTTTTTCAACTGTTTACACATTACTTTTTCCGTACTAGCTGTTCTACAACCATTTAGTACTCATTCAAATAGTTTCATAACTATTTTCATAGGCACTGCTCCACTTGGATCCCTTTCCTTGCCACAGTACACACACAAATTCCAAGTATAGTAGAGTTCATAAAACAATTTAAATAACTTGATCCCATACTTGCTGGACCTCTTATGGTATGGTGTTTAACTGCCTGTCTCTCTTTGTATAGTACCAAAGATTCATAAACACACACTGTCTCTAATGCCATGTAAATTTTTTAAAATTTGCTATCAGTTTTTCAACCAAGGAGGAAATCTTGTGTAGTCGGTCACCTTTGATCTGTTCCCTGTTATCTGAAAAATGCAAGAGCCTTAGCAGCATTCTGAATCAATTTCTGCTCATTACTTGCTGACCAATGAGGCTAGTATAACCATTTAAGCGTAATGACCACGCATCTGCACTAGAAAATGTGTCGTTCCTTTATGTGTGTACCTAGCACGGTCGTAGAAGAACAGGTCTGGACACTCGCCTATCTAACATTGTATTTTGCTTGACCCCCTTGTTGTTTGGCTGTAGTTCCTAAAGTTACCGAGAATGTCGTACTTTTTGGCGCTGTTTTCCGGGTGGTCGGACTCAAACTCCGTCTACTTTTTTACATTGTTAAATTTATAAAGTAAATAAAGATTGCTGGAACCTTTTCTTAAAATTATGAGCGAAGAAAGCATTTCATAAATTGATAAAAAATACGTTTTGATAAATTGTTTACCTTAGCGGAAAGGAAATGGGCGGAGTTTAGTCCGACCGCCGTAACATCAGCGCCAATAAAACACAATATTCACGGTAATTTGGTGAACTACAGCCAAACAACAAGGGGGTCAAGTTTCCAGGCGAGTGTCCAGGCCTGTTATTCTACGATCGTGGTACCTAGCTACAAGTATCAACTGTAGGTACTTGCACCTCTGTCTCTCTAAATCCGAATTAAAAGTTATATACAACAGCAAACATTGCGTTCTTATTAGCAACAACGAAATTGTGCTCAAAAACTTTGATGGTCCAGAAAAATATATACATAAATTTTTGGTAGTTTAAGTGTTAAAAAGACCTCAAAAGTTTAAAAGAACTACTTATTGCACAAAACACAGTAATTACTATTTTTATAAAATTATACTATAAAGGTATGGAAACAATGGGAGTTATGAAATTATTTTTCATAAACAAAATATTGTGGGATGGGCTTAAAATGGTTATAAATAAAAAATTACTTAGTTATCTTTAAGTAGAACTTTGAATAATCAAACGCTAAGGTTGAAATTTGTAGTGATGATATGAGCAATAGTGGAAACAAGAGCTACTTATATTCTTTTCTCGTGTTTACCATGCACACAAGACATATATTTATTTATTTTGGGAAAAAAGTATGTACTATAGATGTGTAAATACATTATTTGTAGGCAAAATCTTAGGTAGTTACTGTGTTTGAGTGAATTATAAAATATAAATACATTCATTATTTATATTGCGAAATGGACTATTTTTGTATTAACCAAATTTCCAGATTAGCTGTGAGTTTGCCCAACATTAATTAACATGGATGATTGGGAGTTGACTATATTGCTTATTGTGAACACTTCAAGTAATGCTTTACTAAGTACCACAGTAAATAAGTACCACATATTACAATTTAAGTCACAAAACAAAATAAGTTCTATTTTTTGCAAGTATTCAGATATAAGCAGTACTTCATTAAGTCTGCTCTCTTGTTGACTTAAGAACGTATTGTTCATGTACGTAGTAAGTCCAGAAGGACATCTTTCATATTGATATTTTGTTCCATATATTTAATAAAAAATACATTATACGGCCAAAAATCTACATGAAATAAAATTAGAAATAAAATTTCAACAAACTCTGCTCCAAAAAGATAACCTCCATTTCTTAACCTCGTTTTAAATACTTCCAACGTATAGTATTTTGGTGCTGTAACAATTCTGAATTGAGAATTATATCACTGCAAATGATTATTTACTTTACAGTAAAGTGGATGATTCTGTTTAAAAAGAACACAATGTAACGTTACACTTACATTTTCTAATGAAAAAATAAATAAATGAGAAAATTTAAACTCTACCTATAACAATAAGACAAAGACATTTTTATAGCAGCAAATCAATATATCAAAACAAAACTTTTTCAAGTAATTTATAAATGTAGGCCTACTTTGCGATAAGTGGTTGTCCCTTAACAAGCAGAACACATTCAGCAATAATAAGAGGTACAGTATTTATGAACTTTATTTCATTATCATGGGCATTCTAATGCTGCATACCAATTGAAATGTTGTTTAAGTAAAATATTCTTATCTGCAAGTATGCACATTCTCATGTAAGATGTATTTTTGAGCGAGTTGAGTGTTGTGAATTTTTTTTTACAGGACAGTTAGAAAATTACTAAAAACACAAAATATGTATGTATGTGAACACATTAAATAAAGACGTTATTTTATTTTAATTAATATAATTTACTTAAACTGAATAACTAAATGTTTATTTAAACTGAACCACTGCCGTAAATGAAACAGAAGTTGAGTTGTGTCATTACGGATATCGTCATTACGAATTTTGATACGTCATGAAATAATGCTTTTCCCAAATAAGTATAGATACCTTCATCAATCAATAATTTATGAATTCATTGCTTAAGTTCATAATGCTTGAAAAAGAAGCACTACTTCATGAAGTACTACTACCAAATGCCAAACAAGCCTTTCACAATGACTTCAACCCTAAATGTCATGTGTTTGGAAGGAGAAGGAGGAAAGGGAAAAATATGGTTTAACTGCACCAACCAGTTTCCTAGTACATTTCAAGATCTTGCGAATTTGGTAAAAATTGCATACCAGCAGTTAATTGCAAGTCTGACTCAAAACTGACGAATCATGTACTAGTTATCTTAAAAACATATAAAATATTGAAACTGTTTTAAGCAAATAGAATTGCAGGAAACACAGGAAAACATAAATGCACTAACTGCATAGTATTGTAGCTGTAGATTTTCCTATATAAGGTTGTAAAACTAACTCACAATTATCAAAAGTGACTCTAAAAATTTTACACATAATTTTTTTAATGCCAAGTGCAAAGCTAAGCAAGCACATTCGTAAAGGCCATCCTTGATATCTTTAATACTATACTACACACAGATCCTTATATAACACAAGAAGGTGAGATGTCCGATAGATACCAAGTACTCTTCGTTCTAATCCCCAATAAAATACTAATGCATACTAGGTACTATATGCAATAAATCTTTGTACGTTATATTTATTTTTAAATTACTGCAAACACTGCTTAAAGGTTAAGAACCAAATTTTTTATGACTACAAACTCCCATCTTGCTGCAATAAAAACTCCAAAAGTTTTACACAAATCAATATTTTATATATTGTACTTTGTCCGTAGCAAAAAAAAACAAGAACATTTTTAATATAAAAAGAAAGGCCACTACGTGCAATGCCAAAAAAAGTCAGTACATGAAATCATTACATAATCAGACTGATAACAAAGAAGTCAATGACACTATGACTGATTAAATATAAGTTGGTCAGCTGGAAATATGGATGTGTTATAGTACAAATTGCTCATTTTTTCCTACTTCATGAACAGCACGTATAAAGCTGCTAAAATTAGATCATTATGTTGTTATAATGTACACACATAGTCTAACAGGACATAAAATTCTGTCTTCAGAGTGACTTGTTTTGAATTTTAACTTATTTATGTTCAAAATTTCAATAACTTTCAAAATCTTACCCGTCATAAATCACTGACAGAAAAATGTTGTCACACTACTACTATAATATGAAAATGGAACCACTAACACATTCTGCAAACATTAATTATGTGAGACAAGATATAGTAAAATACAGTGATCCAACAGGACCAGAGACTAAAAATACTCCTAGTTTATGCATAATGAATTTGTTTTTCCATATAGTATCCCAAATGATTCTCAATGCTGTTAAATTTTAGAACTTTTACAAATATCGGGGTTTGGGTAACAGTTTGACGTTGTACCTGCCTGCCCATCTAGCCCAAATCCAACATACATCCGCCCGGCCAGCAGTAACGATACGAGCACTAAAGAGCGCGTGAAATTCTGCGAGTGATTTTGTTGTAACAAACAGGAACGACCTATGAGACGGACTACAGGGGTTGGTGTTTACTTTTTTAAAACTCGCTGAACACTCGGCGTAACAGCAGACTAGTCCCGGCTCTTCCCGGAGCATCACCTCCCCCCTTTACTTGTCACACTCTGGGATGATTTACAAGACAGTATATTTTATCAAGTAACGTAAAGCCAAGTTTTGTGTTTTGTCAGGGTCCAGCGTCTATGTTTCTTTTTCAGGTAAATACAGCGAGTACGTAAGTTTTAATTACAGTTGTTATTGTTTACGTAAGTCAGTTCCACCCCCCACGTCACACCCAGGTAAAGAATAAGCACTATATTTGAATTTTAAAATTCATAAACTAAATTATCATATTTTTCTAGCATGTGTTCAAAGGGTTTGGTGTTGTTAAGTTTTAAGAAGAGTACTGAGTTGATCCCAGACGGCGGAGCTAGCGCATGGGACCAACCGCCATCTTGGCTTGGCAGTCCTTTCTGCGCGTTGACCGGGGTAAGTTGCTTTTATAACCTTTTGCTTAACTGAAGTAATGTCTCCGTCTCTAAGAGTTTTCTGGAACCTTTTTTAATTTGTGTTAACTTCCTCGCACTTCCCTGGTCACTTGTCCTCCGCACTGCGATCTGCACGCGGAGAATTTTTCAACATAAAACTTACGGTAACTGCTGACTCTGCAGGGTTATTGTGTGCTAGTGCCCACACGGCCAGCCTTCATTTTTTGTTTCACCGGGTGATATCGCGGGCCCTCTCGCCACTCGCGGATCTGCGCCGGGTTGTTCCTCCGCATCGAGCTGTTCAGTTTATGCGGCCAATGTAACTCTGCATAAAGTGTAATCATCAGCTCTCAAGTTTTTAACTCCATCGCAGGCATGCAGCCGCAACCCGCAACAGGAAGACTGGTAAGTATTCAAGTGTGTCTGTGCGTGTGTAGTGTATTTTTACAACGTTTAATAAATTCAAGGCTCAAGGTAATTGTGTGGTGAACGTCTGTCTCCCCGAAGTGCCCGCAGCTTGCACTTTCTGTCTTAACTAACCTGTGGGCCTCTCGACCCACGCATACCGCAAGGGGTTAGCCAACTGCCAAAGAGAACCATCCGCCCTGAGTTTTTCTGCTTATGCTCTACCCGTTCCCAACCGTGCATGTTGGGATGGCACCCAGTTAACCATACTCCTGACTAGAACTTGAACTTTCACAGAAAAATCACCGCCTTGCAATTTCGAAACCCCCCCTCTGGCGGCATATGGTGACCAGCATGGGGCTCGAACCCACGACCCTGAGATTAAGAGTCTCATGCTCTACCGACTGAGCTAGCCGGGCATGTTGGGATGGTGCCCAGTTAATCATACTCCTGACTAGAACTTGAACTTTCACAGTAAAATCACCGCCCGCGATTTCGAAACCCCCCTCTGGCGGCAAGTTCACAAACAAAGTACAACACATCAATAAACTACACTAGTGTAGTTTACATAAAGCAATTTTTTGCCACAGCAATTATTTTGTGTTGGTTATACATCTTCCAGTTAACTGCCCTCGTATTTTAGATTTATGTGTACCTTAAGTATGTACCTCATATGGTGTGTACAGTCGCCAATAGCTCCCAGCAAACTGTAGCCATAATACACTTGCACAGAAATCTAAATGGTGAAATAAAGAGAAGGGGGAAAGAAACTTTTTAGTAGTATAGATGCAGATAAGTACTGATTGATTTTATATGTGCAAACTACTTGATGTAAATAAAGTGCTTATTGTACCCAGAATTAAATATGTATATTTGAAAAATATACCACCAGCGAACTCAATTAATTTTACAATTAATATTGTTGATGTAATTAAAAAAAAAAGAATGAATGCATTTTCTCTGCTGAAATTACTTTTTCAAATTTAAGCAAGGCCAATACTATCAGCAAGAGTTATATGGTTATTAAATACAATTATATTTAAAATATCCACAAATTAGTGTAACAGTAAACAGAGAGCATGTATAGTAAATGTCAGACCAAGACGCACAAAAGTGTTCCCATATTTCTGTTCAATTCAAGAGAATAATTATGAATAAAAGATGATTCACTGAAATCAGGATAATAATAAGAACCCAAACAAAAGCCTTCAAGACAATGCCCAATGAACGTGAGTTTGACCCTCAGGTGAATACCAGTTTGAATCACAATGAACCAAAAAAGACACACCACACGCCCCAAGATACTATATATATGCAGTAGTAGTAGTAGTAGTACGGAGTGAATACTCACAAACTTCACAAAAACTTGTGTGGGAACAGCCATGGTTAAGAAGGGACTTGCACCATCTTTGAGCCTGTCTGGAGACACAGTCCGCGTATCTTTGGCTGCCTCCTCTAGTTCCTTTTGAAGCTTAGCTTGCCTCTTCCTGCGATACGAATCACATATAATGATATAGTACTCACAAACCTCAACTTCACCTACACTTTAAAAAAAATGCACAAAATGTACACAAAAAATCATAAGAACAATCATTTAAGCAAAGCAAACAATCACAAGCAAACAAAGTTAGACAACCCAAAAACCAAAACAAAAGTGTAAAGGCATGCTTAGCTACATTTAATAGTGATATTGAAGAGAATGCTTCCTTGCCCACCAAACACAAATAAAAAAACACACGAATAGTTAACAAGGTCAACTTACCCAAAAAGACCAAGTGTTTGAATCAGAAAGGCAGTTGGGTTTAGCGCACCTTCACTGCAAACAAAGTTTTTTCGAAAGCTTGGAAGCATCTACATTGTGTGTCTACACCTTTTACCTATTTTATTCCTCAGTAGTGCACAACAGACAAATAATAAGTTGTTTTTTATGTATCTTCCCCACAATATACTTTAGCATAGCCCTAAAATAAAATATTGTCTCATTATTATTCACATAAAAGTTCACAAGCACTTTAAATCAGGGTCTTGAGTTGAATTAAGGCCTTCTAACAATTCATGCTACTCAAACTTTCTAGATCCACTAACGTAGTCACCGCATAAGTGTAAAGTGTCTGGTAGCAGAACAACAGAAGTACGAAGGGCTGTCTTGAAAGTTCGTGAACCAAGAATAGTACGTATTTGTGGACCGAGTCAGTAGGTGGTTTGGTGTAGGTTTTCATTTTAAATAGCAGCTTTCACACACCACTACACACCATTTCCAGAGATGCAGTACCTTTAAAACGCATGTTGCAGCTAATTAACTGAGGGTTTGATAGATTTTACTTTCTGGTTTTAGTTCAACTTCATTCCTTTTAACTGTATTTAAGTAATGGAAAGTCACAGAAGGAGAAGTATGGGTTGTATGGAGGATAATCTCAAGATTTTCAGCTCATTACATCTAAAACTTCCATAATCTGTTGTGTTAAAATGGCACCTATCTTACACAAACAAGTGGTTTATAACAATTATGAGACACCTTGCTACATTAAGATTTCAATTTAATTTTTTACACCTTCTTTTAATGACATTTCTGCTTTGATAAAGCTCTTATCTTTCTATGATGTTAACAAGTATCCACTTCTTGTCTGTCAATCTGCTTCAATCTGCTGGTCTGAAAATTGCTTCATCACACACTTGAGGAATCATCGTTAATATTTCCTTACCACTTTTGTATGTAGTTCAATTTTATAGTGAGTAAAAACAATTTAAAGTTGGCTTTACACAAACAAAGCTTGTTACAGGCTATCTTCAAAGTAATAGTCACAGTATCTCTTCCAAAAAAAATTGGTGCAGTGATGCCCATCACTGAACTATCAGGAAACAACCCTTGTAGCTAGAACTGACAATAAAACATACCCTATGCTACCAATTCTGGACTAAGTATTGTAATTACATAGCAATACAAAATCAAGTTTGTACATATCCTTTTGCTCTATAAACAAGAACAGTAAGTTGCTATTTATGGATAAAAGTATTTGGAGAGATCCTTTCTATAAAAAAAATGCCGTTACAGACAAATTACTTACTGAACAAACATTGGAATAACAAAGTAATATTAATTTGCATTAATGCAGCATGTCCAGATGAAAAACTATGCTCTAACAACAAGACATGAATTATCATGTCTAATCATGTTAAAGTGCCACAGTTGTGTTGTGATTGGTTGCGTTCACAAAGATTTCACTACAAACAACCCTTCCTAATCTTTCTGGCTGTTGTAAAGTGTGACGATGAATAACAGAATTCAGTAAGTCTTGAGAGAAGACATCAAGCACTGTGATTTTCCAGGGATGGTTTGTTAAACTAGCAGACAACATAATTCCTGACGGATGCAGTTTGCAGAACTCTCTGATAGATGGTTTAAAAAAAAAAGGATCACTTTAAAAAGGTTAGTTTAGTTCCTGGTAGAGGTACAGTATTGAAAACAATACAAGGCTACCAATATGCTACAAAGTTGGGAGTGCGTAATTATTGGTGTTCATCTAAGGGGTTACTCTGTCTGGCAGTAATGGATTAGGTACTTGAGATGCAAATGGCCTATTTATTCCTAATACCTCTGTTACCTCACCTAGCATTTCAGAGCAAAGGTACTTCGGACCACTGCGGTACGTGGCAAGTCACTTCTTTTGCTATTGCCATGCCTAATCTTGAGACAAGAGTGCTCAAAATACTAATTTGTCGGCAGCCTTCAGAACCAAGAATAATTATTACACAGTCTACTAGTTTGCCCCACCTTATTACTTCTCAATGTATGGCTCTCCTCCCCCTTTATTTCTTAATAACCTTGACCCAGTGTCAACCTTCCACGGGTAACAAGGATGTGGTTAGGGAGGAAAAAGATTGTAAGTTTATGTACGAGATAGTCATAGAATGACAGAAAACACAATGTCAGGTAAAGGCATCAGGAGGAAGACCCAAATACAAGTTTGGGACCAACAGAATTCATCTGAGCCAAAAAGTAAGCTTTAAAAACCCACACACCATTCTATGACATCATGGCATAAAGAAAACCACTGAAATTAAATCAAACCATGCAAACAAACTGCAAAACAAACAGGTACCATACAACAAAACTTTGGTATGGTGAACAAAACGGTGTGACCACAACCATAGAAAACAATAATTTTATAAGACTCCACTGTGAAACATTGGTTAATCACCTAGTAACATGTTACTTATTTTCTTACCTGCCGATAAGCAACTTAACATTTTTTACAGTTTGTTTTTATTTGGTACTGGGTTGTTAAAATTGTTGTGGGTACGATATATCAGTATACTCCCGATTATCCGTGCACCGATTAACCGGTGTTTGGATTATCCGTGCAACTTTGAACACTGTAAAAACAAACATTTTTGTTTAAAAAAACCTTTTTGGAATGTAAGAGTATCAACTCCTGCGCGCAAGAATGGATTAATGAAGTTTCAACATCATTTTTTCTCGTTTTTACCGTGCACCTCACACAAACTTTTGTATATATTTTGATGAAAAGGTTGTGAAATACGTTATTCATAGGTAAAACCATTACTCATTATGGTATTTGAGTTAATTATTTATAAATTCAATTTTTTTTTTACATTGTTATACTAACATACATATGTGCTATTTCAGGTTATCTGTGTTTCCCGATTATCCGTGCGTGGCGTAGCACCAAGTAACACAGATAATCGGGAGTTTACTGTACTACTAAATAACAGAAAATTTTTTTGGGCCTATCTGCAACATAAGTAAAGAAACTACCAGGGCTGCTGGCAGCACACAACACACTACATATTTATTACAGAAGTCTCTTGTACATAGTTCAAACAAAACTGTGACAAGGTCACTTAGTCCATCCATGTATCCTTCTTAGATCTTGCAGTGGCAGTCATTCAAAACAAATTAAATCAAAATATTCTTAACTTCAAGAAAAAAAAAGGTCAGATGGAAAGAAGTTTTGCATACTCTGTGATTCGTACACCCTTCTCCCATCTCTAACTCAATTAAAATATTAAACTTGCTTGCAGTCACTGAAAGCTTAGCTCATATTTTCAAACAAAGGCCAGTCAATTAGCCAAATATGGTACCACTAAACCTTTACCTCCCGACCAAATTATTCCATGTGGCCAGCACCACTAATATTTTCACTATTAATGGTGCTATAATAAGTCCGGCATTTCCAACTGATGTTTTGTAAAGTTAAATTATAAATTATTATTTATTTTATAATTTTTTATGAATAACTTTGAAAACAGTACACATGGCTGAGGTGTGAAGGCAAGCAGCATAGACCTTCGATAAAAATTTCATACATGTAACTAGCAACTGCTCGAAGGCAACGTAAATAATTATCACATTAAGGTGCTTCCTCCAGCAGTGACCTCTATGGTTCAAAGTGGGTGTTACTGACTGGTGAGTGGAGAAAAAAAAATTGAAAACAGAATGTTTCATATAAATAAATGTTTAAAAAAATCAAGTTTATACTAAAGCCTTCTGCAATAACTGAATCTCTCATCAGTCCAAGGCCTAAGTGTCGATGGTAAGAATACATAAAAAATCCACTGTAATAACCATCTTCTGTACGAATAAAGTACAGTTTTAGATCAACTATCTATTATGTCAGTTTTATCTAGTGTGCACAGTTTTAAACCTTAAACAATAAATAGCAAATGCACCAATATTTTCAACCTGAGAACATCAAATAGTATAAGCTGTAAATACACAGATCACACAAGTGTTACTCATATTTTTTTTTTCCAAATAAAAGTCCTAATAAATTAATGAGTCAATATAATGGCAAAGTTGGCTGCACGTGCAACTTACAACGTACATGAAATACATGGTGAGCACCAGTTCCGGTATCAAAACTCCACCACCAGAACACTTCACTTATAGACTTCACTCCGACATACTTCTTGAACTACACAAGAAAAAAATGTATCTAACCAACGAAAATGCCAGTATTAACACTAAAGCTCACCTCACTGTTTCGTTAATTAGTATTTAAACATACACACCAGTAGGGACTTACTTAAAAAAAAAAAAAAAAAAGCCTGAAATTCAACTCAATTCCTGCAGATATTAAAAACTTCATAAACTCTAGTGAGGAAAGTACATATTACTGTCCATGTTGTGCACCACTTCAGAAACTACTCTGATGATTACAGCAACAGAAACACATAAAACATACAGTAACATAACACTAACACATGCACACATAGCAAAAAAAAAAACATTTTACCATTACAGTGCTAACAAAAAAAGGAAAAGTAAAATAGGGAAACAATTACTGTTAAAACTAAGAAAGAAAAAAGTTTCAGAACATACCTCACAAAATTCTCATTTTCTTCATTCATTTTGTCTGCATCTTTTGCTTTATAACTAATCAGTCGTTCAAGTAAAGACCTATTTTCATCCTAAAACCACATGAAAAAATAATATGTGAAGATCAAGACATATTAAAAAGCAACAGAAAACAAAATAAGACAGAATTAATTTTAATGTTCCTTGTTTATTTTTTCCCTGAAGGAAATTGTTTGAAAAGATGAGACCACAACTTATCCTAAATTGAATTTAATCTGTCCTGTTCCAAGCAGCATACATAAGTGTAGCATGGCTCAAAAATTTTTGAGGGACACATGTGTTATTAGTAAAACTATAAAAAATGTGTGAATAACTTTCACTAACTTTCTTTTTAACAATACATACAAGGTTACCAGTTCACACAAAAATAAACATTTATTTCTACAACAAAGAGTTGCACCATGCACATTTTTCATTTTATTGGTAAAATTATTTGTAATAATAAGTCGGATGGGGCCATCACAAAAATCAAAGTTAAAATGAAGCTCACAATAACTTGCTACTGTCTAAGGACAGTTGGCAACCCTGTGGCTTGTGGTGTTGGTGGTGTTGGTGAGGAAGAGAGAGTGCGCGCAAGAGATCAGGAACTCGACAAGGACAGAGGATATCATCTGGTCACTGCAACCTCTCTATACGCTGTCGTGAGCATGAAAACAGAATGAAGATAGGTAATTGTTTTCGTACATTTCCTTCTACCCCACTCCATGCATATGCATACACCACGCCAAGCTGGCGATGCTCAGAACCGCGGGGAAACGAAGAGACTGGCTGTCAAGCTAGTATACTAAATACCCTATTAGATTTTTGCATTAATGTATGCAGAATAAAAAGGACTAAAAATTTAATAATTTTTAGCATTAAGTGAGGAAACACCAGGCATATCAGCATTTAATGACACTACGCCACTGAAAATAACTCATTAGAAAACTTGAAATTGGAACATCTCTAGGCTACGTTGGATTCAAACACAAAACATTTTGCGTTTTTAAGTACATAATACATTAGTGACATATGGCAGTGCACACTCGACATTCACTATGACACTACAATGTCAACAAATTCTCTAGCAGTTCTGCAGCAAATAATTTACTCAGCTCAGAATTGTTTTACAATTCATCAATTGGTAATATCACATATCAACATGGTTTATATTTGCATGAGAAGCAAGGGTCAAAAGAATAACTAGTGAATGTGTTTAGCTGAACAATAACTGTTACGCGTATACATTTTCCAAGAAAAGTGAAATTAGCTGTTGGACATCACTACTAAAATACTTTATATGTAGGTATACAGAAACTTTCATATTTAATGAAATCAAAGAAACTATATTGTGTTTATTCCGTAAATATTGCATTGTAACAAAAACGAATGTAACTATTATGTTTGTAGTATAATATCAGTAAGAGTAAAATATAAGGTTATAAACGTAGTGTGAAAACAATCTCACATGAGTAATTTTATCTTACTTTAAATTTTCTTAAGAAGCAAAGTAAGTCTACGTAGGTCATAGCAAATAGAATACAAACCAAATGTATGTGCAAGCATGACTCATTTCCTAGTGAATCTTTGACCTACTTTTACTACATGTTACAATAATAGAAACAGTTAATAACAGCATTTGGTACTCACAAATTTAATGTTTATTAATTAAAACATTTACCAGGCACTACTTCTAATTGAATACTACCAAGTAAGTAATCTTGGTGCATAAAAACTGTTCCTGTACGTAAACATTTTCTAGCTATAGCTTCAATATTTAATTTAGTTACTGATCACCAGCAAATTCGATTAAATTTTCTTGGTCATCTTTAATTCAAAAATCAATGTTACAACAAAGTATTTTTACTCGGCCAAGAAAACATGACAAAAAAAATTGAAGTAAATATTGTTGTCATCTTTAGCATAACCACTTGTTCATTACTTGTACATCGAAGCATAGGTATGCGCAGGTTTTAGTTAGAAAATATATGTACCAAACCAAAACTGGTGTTTATGGAGAGAGAGGATAAATATTTGGATTTAAAGGTACAAAATTATGCTTTTCAAGGAGTTTCTGAATCAAATAACTAAATACATGATTGTAAGAAATTCTAATATTTTTTTCCATAAATTACGCCAGAAAAGTGAAAACGTGTGCTTATTTTTAAAAAATTAGTACCCGCTACCTTTTAAACCTTCTGTTTCCACATGTCCTTATAGTTAACTTATGTTGGATCTTGAAACACATAGGCCTAATTTTAATTTTAACGAACTACGAACTAAATTACACATACATATCATTTTGGAATCTAGAAAAATCTATTTAAAGTTACAGAAACAAGCTTCTGTAAATATAACACTGAATAAAAATATTCTGTACTCAATTTTAATCTTCAGAGAAATGAGTCGAGGTTTAAAACAATTTTGTTCAAACTCGGATGTGAAAAAACACATAGCAAAAAAAAAAAAAAGTAAGTCTTTATAAACCATAAAATATTTCAATTGCAAATAACTTACTGAACGGCAAATATGTAGACCCTACCATTAATACAATATTTTTTTTTGTTTCAGATATCTACAAAAACAAAGCATGTCAGTCATATTTTCCAAACGCACAAAAGAAACATCGTTGTATCATGATGGCACTTCAGAATATCTGTAAAAACATGTTCTAACACCAAATTAATAATAATTGATTCAAATTCATTAATAAAACTATCAAAAGATTAAATGGTTCTTATTAATACTATTGTGCAAATAAAGTTAGCACATTCCTGTATTCCCTAATAACGTTTACACATATGGAGTTCTCTGCAGATCGTACTTTTGACTTCAAAATATGCAGGTCAAAATAATATCTTTAAAAAATTGTTCATATTAGAGCACATAATGTAACACTGTAGGTTTGTCATGCTCTGTGGGGAAAAGAGTTAATGCATGTATTTATTCATATTTATATTTCCTATTATATTTTTAATTTTCATATATACACACAAGTGTTAAATTAACAACATCTGTAGTAATTACTCAACTCAAGGAAAAATTTGATTAATTATTTTATGTTTATATGCACGTGGATATGTGTTGTGTTACTTTAAGAACTCAAAGAAAAAGCAAACATTTTTTTATAGGCAGGTGTGTGCGAGGGTTTAGATCTATCAAGTTATGGCCGGTTGGCCAAGTAGCAAAAGCCGAGTTTTCATGTTTGCGAGTATATTGCGCAACTAGGTTTGCTGGACGCCCAATAACGAAGAGGCGTCGGTTTCTTTTAGTCTCTAGAGGATAGTGTGTGTATTGGGTAGGCAATAAAGGCACTACACTTGAAGGTAAGGCTAGAGGGATGCTAGCAGCGACGCACTTGGTTTTGTAAGAGTTGTTCCCCAGTACTCGCGATGTCCGTACGCAGCTAGGGTGTCGCACTGATCCATGTATAGTGTTGAAATGGAAAAAGACAACATATTTCGGACATTTCAGAACACTACAAATATTTTTCTTCCGTCTGTGTGTGTGGCTATTAGGGCATCTGAGTCTGGTTTTCACCACCCAGTATCCTTCTTTTGTTTATTGAGATGTGGGAACTTTATAATCTTCGTGTGGACATAGCCAGTGTTAAATTTATTTTCTTCAGTTTTCTTCAAGATGTTTTTCCGTTCGTTCTTTAATTTGCAAATTCTTGAGCGCCCAAAGTAAGTGATTTCATGTATTGTAATGCAGTGAAGGATTTGTAAAACTTTGTTTCAACTTACTTTCGATAATAAATCAAGAATACGAGTCAAATTTGTTTCCGTATGTATGCATAGTTTTTAGTGAAAACAGCAGCCAAAAGGTTTCATACCTCCAAATTAACCGTATCTAAACAAATAATTTTTTTATTTTACAACCTAAATTGTTGCAATGTGATGTAACGAGAAGAAGCGTACTTCGTTTGATGTTGTAGACCAAGTGAGGAGTCACCCCATTTTCCAAGGGTTCATCTTGTATATTTCTCGTATGGTTGGCAAGTACAACATTTGGCGTACGACAGCTCTGCATGCGACAACATGAAACGATAACAATTTATATTTTGATAAAACATTACAGAAGGGTTTGTCGAATAAACCGCATCATGTTTCGGAATGCATCAACATTGTCTTCCAGCTGTGTGGGAACAGAGAGTGAGTGTTCCACACATGATACCATCAGTGAGCTAGGTAGAATGAATCTTGGTTTTAATTAGTGAAAGATTTAAGAAGCTTCGCTCACACAAGCAGCTCATTACAGGAATTATAACTCTCTAAGTAGTTTTATTATTACATTCCCAAGAACTATCACAACCACTGCAGAGGCTTAAACAGAGGGACGAGATACAACCACTGTGCAGAGGCACTGGCTCCGCTGACTAATCACATGTGCTTCTGTTTTCATGTTCCTGTAACTATCTATCATTATTTTTTGCAAACAACTTCACTTCATACAGGCCTACAAAACATTGCGCCACTTTGTACTTTGTGTAGGTCACTATGCATATTATTTAGATGTGACTGACACACAATATATTGCTATAGGGAAGCATGCAACAGCCAGGTCTGAATCTGTGATTTAAGTACCAAAATCTTAACAGCATATCAGTGCAGTCACATCTCTTGAACCCACTGTGAGCACGCCTATGCATCGAAGAATGTTAAAATAAAATCATGTATAGGATGAATATCTGGACAACTGCAGGTAATTAAAAGGAATCTCAATAAAAATTAATGAAAATCACTCAAAAATTAGTTCTGAGAGTAATTGTACAACAAATTATTAGTAAATTTTTATAGTATTTGCTTCTTTAGAGGTCTATTTTTACATTTGTGTGTGCTGGGACAGCACGGCTTTACAAAAACCCCCGAAGATTTATTGTGTATGAACTTTCTACTCAGCCTCAGTTTATTATATTATGCCTTATGAATGACTATAGGCCTAGTGCCCAGAGGCACTTAAGACTTTATCGTCTGTGCCCTAGGAAGTGCCCCGTTTACGGGCTCGCGCCACCTCGCCGATCTTCGTGAATGTTCGGGTCCCATCAGCTATCTTCGTCGCCTCCCTCCTTTAGTCCCTCTCCCTCCCCTACTATCCCTGCTCTACCTGGCCTGCCATCGTGCGCTTCGGCACTCTGTCTCCTGCGTTCGCCCAGCAAGGTTGCCTGCTACTTGCTACCTCGATGCTTTGTCTGCATACGTCAGATTGGTAAGTTAATTTTCTTTGAATAGGGTTGTGTGTTCCAGTGTTTTCTACGGTTCAGTAAATTGCGTGTTCATCCTAGTTTGGTTTCTTCGATATTAGTTACGTTTTCGTTTAGCTATCTTTGTTTGTCTTACCTTTCTCTCTTTATCTAATTAATTATGTTACGGCTGAGCGTCGATGTGGCGAGTGGATCAGAGTCAGGCTCTTTTTGCTATCATTTTATTTGTATTAATGTAAATGTATCCTTGCTGCAGGTCCCCATTTACTGTAACTTTCAATTGCATTTTGTATGTATCTTTGAGCTTGTGTGTTCAATTCTGTAAATTTCAAGTTGCCAATACATTTGACGTCGCTGATTCACGAGTTGTGTGTTCGTAAGGTAGAACCACCCCTCACTTGTGTTGTCCTTAATGTATTATGTGTATATGTCCGGCCGATAATTCACAGCCTTGCTCCCCTTAACCCATTTTGACTGGACAAGGCGTGTCTCTGTGCAGCTGTCCGTGCCTGAGTGGGCACAAGTCAATTAATATCTTTCCAATGCAGGCCAATGTAAAATCCCTCGATGTGCTTTATTTCTAGAATGTTTTTATTTATATACAACAGGATGATACTATTGGCTAAAGAATGATCTATTATATGATGTTGTTCAAGAGCTAAAATTTTTCGTAAACAATCTACAAAAAAAAACTCAATCTGTACATGATTGGTTCTGCAACCCATCAATGCTTCTGCAAATAATGAAAAATATTTAAGACACCAATGGACGAAAAAAACATAACTTTTGTAAATTATCATGGAAAAAAAACTAAATTAAAAAAATTGGGTTCTGAGGGCCTATTATCGCAATGACAAAACATAATAATGCAAATGTACAAAAAGAGTTGACCACTATGTCAAAGGAAATAAAAATATGTGTTCCACAATGTCAAATGATCACTATGCCAAAATACTACAATGCCGAAAAATCCTGCGGTAGGTATGCCCCTTGGACAAACAGAAAAAAATATGTAACTTGACTTTTTCTGTTTATTTATGCATACTGTAACATAGAAACAACATAGTATTGAAAACCAGAGGAATGACAGTAGAAATGACCACAATGCCGAATATTAAACTATTTTATAGAGAAATATTTTATTTCTTTTACTACAAATTAGACGTTATGAAAAACAGCATTCACAATACAACAATGCATCATGCCGTGTTGCGGCTGATTGCATTTGTTGTTGCATGCTTGGTAAATCAATTCACAATTGACTGTATTTCTGTGTTGCGGTGCAAATTCTGAGATATAGTATAAGTGATACCTCATAATCTATATTAAAAAAGCACAGCTATATAACCTACACTAATAACTAGCTAGGACTTCAATGTTAACAACACAGACAATAGATTCTTATAGTCTAGTTCAGTGACAGCAAAACTAACCTGTGTTTTCCTGAGTTTTTCTTCCAGAGAAGCAAATGCTAACTGGAGGGCTTGATGCTCATCTTTAAGCATCTGGTTCAAGTTTTCCAGCTCTCTAATGTTGTTCTGGTACATCTGAATCTCTGCCTTGAGAGAAGCATTGCTTGCGACACTTTCTGAAAGGCTATACAACACATATAAGTTTCTGTAGCATTTCCAATACATATAGACCCTAACTGAACACACAAAAGACGCTGTACTAATTACATACGAAAATAATGTAAATTTGTTTGTAGACGTTGAGTAGGTAACTTATGGGACAATGTCTGCAACAAACTATTGAACCCATTCCAGGTTGGTAACAATGCAATTCATTCAACAGATTGAAATTTTACTAACACACACAAAGAAAAACATTGAATCCTACATGTAACACAAGAAAAATTATACTACTACTGAAGTACAGAAGAACACACCCAATTTTATCAGTTACACTATGCACAATTTTTCATGAAATGTACGTTACAAAATCACGGCACGAGGCCTAGGCCTACTCAAAACTTGGCAATGACACATCCTGACGTAAAATCATGAATGCCTCATACCTGAAGTAGTGCTACTGTCATCCTTCCAGTGAGCTCCATGGACATTATTCAGTTGCTCGTATACAAATGAGCATGTAGGTTACGAGGAAATTGTGTTGTACATTTTTTTCCTTGCAATTATTACCAGTGGGAGAAAAACTTACATCAAATAGAGTGGCTAAAGAAACTGGGAATCATGCTGCGGGATGGAAATGTAACGTCACTTGAAGTTGTGTATTACAATGAAGAACGCTACGGATTTGTTTTTGAGCAGAAACAACAGTATCCTGAAACTGAAACAATATTGTGCAAATATGTAAAGGAAGTGAAGGGACTCAGATAAGGGTTTAACAGTAAGGTTTTCAGTGTTGGTGAGGGGTGAACTTATGTATGAAGCAGGGCCGGGATGAATGGGTGAAAACCAGAACCTGCTAACCAATGATATTGCCCCGCACAGTACCCAATTACGAAAATTTGGGTTGACCCTGCCAGGAATCGAACTCTGATCGCCTACGTGCAATGCAAGCTCCCTAGTCACTACACCCACAATGTGTGGCGTGAATGGGAGACGGGGGACTTCTACTTGGGCAAGCAGTGCACAAGAACAGGCATTGCACCATGGAAAAAATCACCAGCCAGGTCACTGTGATTTGAGCAGTGTCTGAGGCATACTTAGGCGTAATTTGTAGGCCTATTATTCACGGGGACACTCGTATCAAGAAGACATTGTGTACTGTAAGCAGAGGCTATGAGTATAGGCTGAACGGTATTAACATTTCAAAATTAGTTGTGATTTATGCAATTTGTTGACAGAATTGTTCTATGGTTGCCGCAGTACAAATCTACTTAAAATGTGTAAGGCAAAAACTTGAATATAGGCCATGGAATTGCACGAAGATGCAGCACATTCTATTAGCACAGAGAACATTTAATCACAAATATCAGAATAAAAGCTTTAACCAATTTATAAAGAGAGAAAATAAACTTTTAAAATATTATACAGACAACAAAATCATACTAGAAGAGTTCATAATAGAGTAGTTTGTTACTGCTTTCATTTAAATGGCTAAATGGTAATCTATATCTCATTTACATAATGTAGAATTTTTTTAAGGTTTGCACACCCGTTGTGAGAATTGGGCTAAACGATGATTCCTATACAAACATTTTGTTAGTTACCCATTCTTATACTTGGTATCAATACATATTTAAACAAATAAATAAATAAATATATGCAATCAGTTATTTAAACCACAGAAACCAACCTTCACAAGGAAACAATGGCAATGTTATAGTTGAACACAGTTATTTACAACATCTTGGTAGATATATAGTTCTGCATCACGACAAAATTGTACTTTAATAGTACAACTAGGTACAAACACACTGACCAAACTAAAGTGCTCAGACCTGCATTCTAGAAGACTGTGTTGAATCCACAAAACTTGTTCATAATTTGAATTTTTATCACATTTACAATCACCCTGTTACCAGAATCCTAAAAAAATGTCACAATTTAACTTTCACAACAAATTCCCTTATTTAAAGGTTTTAAAAATAAAAACTGACAGAGGTGCTAAATATTTCACAGCTTCTGAGTGTGGCAGGACGAGGAGGTAATGAGTAAGTTATATTAAGAGTTTTTGGCTGATTGCAGAATGGATAACAAGTAGTCTTCATTATGAATTTAAAATTCCTAGTCACAACTTGAAAAAACCTATTTAATGCCAAGTTAACTCTGCTGTGTCACACATGACTACAAATTGTTGTGAACTAAGCCACTTGGAAAAATATACTACTCTGTACAATAATGGATTATACTTTAACATTTCATTTCAAGTTTTCTGTTAACATAGAGATTTTTCTTATTAGGCCAATCAATTTGTAAATTAAAAAAGGCTAAAAATCACAAAAAACAATGTAGTTCCAATTTTTATATGTTGGAGTACCAGTAGTGTGAATCCATGTTTGAAACTTCAAAATACCTGTGCTACGTAAATTTAACAAAACTGCAAAACTGTCTTTTTTACTCCCCAATATTTTACTGTAACGGTTGAAGTATGCAATCAAGGGAAAATTCAGTACATTAATATTTAAAATAACATTAAATTATCAAAAATTTGAAGCCCCACGTTTTTTTATTACTCTTAAAGAATGCATTCCGGGACGATTCAGTATATTAATATTTAAAATCACATTAAATTATCAACATACTAATGTACTGAATCATTCCGGAATAATTCAATTGACTGTTACTGTACAAAGTTTGTGTGGATTTCAATGGTTTCAGCAAAAGCTCTGCTTCTTTTAAAATAAACAAGCTGAATATTTACGACGGAACATGAAACAAACTGCAGTAAAAAAAATAAGGCGAGTTTTCACACACGCTGTTAGCAGTACAAACAAGAAAATGTTGTGTAGTGTTGTCAGATCTGTGTCAAAGCATGGAGGTGAACAGGCTTGCAGCTGGCATCACTCAAAAGGAATTTTTGAAGTACGAGAGGTGGAGAGGTAGCCAGGTGAATGAGAGTTGACAGCACTTTCAAAGAACAACTGAATTCAGTCCTCAGACTTTGCCTATCAGAAAAGAATGCAAATGCTTCCCATAATGATTTGTGGTTACTTTAATGAACAAAAAGCATAAGGACCTAAATACACGTATTTTATTCAAATAAATGTAACAAAATAACCATTATATTATTTCAACTATAACATTGTAGCAAACCTCTAAAGTTAAGAAAAATGTTACCTAGTGTAAGGTTTTAACGTGGGTCTTCTCCGTAGTGCTCTCTGTAAACCTGTTTTATTTGTTTTTTGTGGGATGAATGGTTACCTAAGTTATTGTGCACTATTTCAAGGAACTGGATTTTTTAACATTGCAACCAGATATAATAGGAGCATACAAATGAACTTAAAATAGTCTAAAATAAATTAATTATTACGAGTCTAATAAAATTAAACACAATTACTTCTATAGGTCGTTCGGGATAGGATAAAGTGAATACTAAAAATTTAACCTTTGAAAAATATCAGTAGGAGTTGTAACTGCATACATTTCAATGTTAGCAATAGTTGCCTTACTGCTTGTATGGTTGGCAGCAAATTACTGTCTATAGTTCAGAGTATTTTCCTACTTATATACAACAAAATCGACATGCTTTATATAATTAATTAACTTTTTTTTATCAAACCATTAAGGTTTTTACAGACTGCACACTTTTTCTTGTACGCGCCAACATCAAGTAACGTGTCCAGTGAGGACAGACATACATTTCCCTTCGTTAGTCGTTACACAGGGCTTTTTGGAGTGCTCACTTTATATGTACCAAATCGTCTACACTAAGGTAACTCAAACTTGTATTTCCTATGCACAATATACCTTATTGGCCAGTTGTTTGTAATGTCATAGTTTATACACAAGATTGTGTCAATAACACTTCTTTTACCAAATATGTACATAATGAGTGAGAGATTTTGACAACGCTTAACAATGATGCCCTTAGCGCGGGTGAGGGGTAAACAGAAGATCGTCGAGAAAACCCGCCGACCAGCGACATTGTCTCGCGCAATTACAACGTGCGAAAATCTGGGGACAAACCCCGCCAGGAATCGAACCTGAATTGCTTTGGTGGGAGGCGAACGGTTTGACCATTCAGCCACCGTGGCCCCCCACCAGATGCACAATGTCTATGAGTTGTTATTGTGGAGGAAAGGGGATACACTTATAAGACATTTGATTACCATGTTATTTCAAGAATTTCTATCTCCAAGTTAGATGTAGTGTTGTAGAATAATGACTTCCATATGTCTTGCTTTAGCCAATCCAGGGAGAACACACGTAGCCAATCATAAAAGAGAAGTCGGACCAGGAGCTGAAAGAACATATCAAATATGCGTTGGCTCCGTACCCAATAGCACTGTTCAGTGCAGAGGGAACGTGTAAAGGTAAAAAATGTAACTTATACTCTTCACTCCGCTCCCCCTAAACATCCTTATGGAAGATAGTATATTTGTAGTGGGGGATGTTGGACAGTGAATACATATCAGCTAAAAGTTATCTGGCAATATAATAGTTCCATTAGAGCATATTTTCCTCTAGAATGCACCATTATAAATAAAATTCTGAAGAAAAAAAGACTGAAAGTTTGGCAGTTTTTCAAACATTACGCAGTTAGCACAGGTATTTTAAAGTTGCAAACTTGAATTTACTCTACTGGTAATGTTTAAAATGAAGACTATGTCTTGTGAACCTGATATAATGGTTTACAGCAAAACTGACATGTTAAGTAAACAATTATTCACCACTATAACCAGCCTCCATAGAGTCATCAGTAATGCACTGATCTACAATTCAAGAGGTCCTGGGTTCAAATCCCGGCTCAGGTATGGTTGTTGTGTTGTCCCATCACATCACTTTTATCGGCTCGTAAGACCTTGTTGTTAAAGGGCCGTAAAATCCTCACACTTCACCTTCACACTATGTACTATGCAGTGTTTCAATAACAATACTACTTTAAACCAACTTTCAGAATTAAAGACCTGACCTGATTATTAAATTTTTCTTGAAATGTCTAGCGAAGTTCGCTACAAATTTTTGTTGTCACAATGACATCCAGTTGACTCTATGTATGGTGTACAAACTCGTCACACCTAGAAAAGATTTTTCTACTCCTAACTTTGGTCGGGCTGTGAGGGGTAGAGAAAGAAGACGGCAGTCATCAAGAGAGAAGGAAGGCAAGCAAGACTTGTGGGTAAAAAGGTCAAAATAGGCAGTGCGTATGGTTTTGCGGAGAGAGTAAGAACAAATGTGGGGAAGTGTTCATAGACCTGACGAATTTGTAGACCGGCCATTACCGATACGGTTATTACACTTTGCAATTTAGTACAGTAATCAATAGTTTCAATAAAATGAGATTTATTTCAAACATGCTAAAACACAGTTTAAAGAAATCAAGTTAAAATTAAAAGGAAACAAGGGTACCTGTAACAATCCGTAACAAACCCAATTACCTGAACTCAAGAGCATGCAGTTGCCTCTCCTTCTCTTGCAACTTTTTATTCATCTCTATCAGCTGCTGAGCATTCTCGCCCTTGCGCCGATGCAGTTCCGTCAGCTCTTCTTGCTGGCTGAGCAGTTTCTGCTCAAGTGCCTGCATGCGCTCATGTACTTTCCCATCTCCTGTCCCACCACCATGCTGGCGGGCCAGTAGGTTCTCCTGCCGTAGCTTCTCATTCTGTATTGATAGCTGCAGGTTCTCTGACCGCAACACATTCGAGTTGTCGAAAAGCCTATTGTCTGTGGGCAATGCCAGTACATTAAGGTTAGTTTCAATGCACACTACCAAAGTCAATAATGTACAATTCAGCTATAAACAAAGTTGCTCCTACAGACATTTTAAGGAGTTAAATAATATTGGGAGATGGTGCACAGCCATCTTTAATTTCCAGTATTTTCCTCGCTACAAACATTTCTAAAGATACCCCACCAACATTTTTGATGTTTAATTCTTTAAATGTAAGACTACTACACCTTTTTACATTGTTATTTAGTAAATTACTTCATATTAGCCAACATTTGTTGGAAAATAAGAAATAACAAAATCTCTCTTGATAAGCATTCAGGAATGCTTGCAGCATACAAAATATTTATTTATTTAGAGCGCCCCGCACAGCTCTACGCCTTGGTGGGGCCGTAAATTAAGATATGGCCGAGCACCATCCTTCTTAACTGAAAAATGAAAGACATAAAATAAAACATGTGTTGGAAATGACCGACTAGAGAAAGGGAGGGAGTGTTGCAGGGAGCAATATGGTGGAAGGGAGAGAGGTAATGGTTTCAAGAAAAATTAACAAATTTCTGAATTTTACACCAAATTATGTGGGCATATTTCTCATCACACGAAAGAAAATTTTTTTTCAAAATCTACCATAAACGTTGCTCCTGTTACTGTTTATCTACATCATACAACACATACCTTACTTATAGTTTGCTATAGCTACCATTAAATAATAATATTTATATTCTCATTCTGATTTAGTTTGCTGTGCAGCTTTGGCACCATACTTAAACTCTGATGTGAAATGTTCACTATTTGTCTGGTTGCTTGTAAGCTCCTTAAAATCCTCAAAATTATGTTTGGCCAATGTTCAGACTCAAACACTGACATCCAGTAACTTTTTTTCTTACAAAATACAGGGTTGATAAGATGGTCTTATCCCCCACTGTCAATTCTCACCTTGTATCCTAAATCAGTTTCAGAAGGATTTAATAAATACACACTTCTTTCAACGTATCAATTTCCGTTAGCACATTCGTCATCAACCCACTTATTTCTGGAGCAATATTATTAATAATTTTTTCTTGTGCACTTAAATTCAAATATTGTTATACTGTATTAAGTGCACTAGAATAAAAAATTGTGGCAGAAGTCAATTCCAAACAGCAAAATACAAACTGGATACCTTGGGGTCGCAGTGGCTGAAAGGTCAGACCTCTCGCCTCCTACCAAGGCGATCCGGGTTCGATTCCTGACGGGATCAGTCTTAGGATTTTCACATGTGGGAATTGTACCAGACGAGGCCGCTAGCCGGCTGGTTTTCTTGGGTATATCCCGTTTCCCCCGCCCATTCATTCCGGTGCTGCTCCATACTCACATCGTATCACCCCTCATCAGCGCTAAAAGACCTAATCGTTAAAGGGCCGCTATACCCTCACATAAACAAATCAAACTTTTTTTTGAGAGGTGATCCTGTCATAAAAATTCTAGCCACATTATTAAGGTACTAACGCACAGGCCTAGGTTATCCGATTCCACAAATAAAAACTATGAATAATTATACCACTTTCAATTGAGTAACTGCATGGTAGCAAGTTCTTCCAGCTACTCACTCACTTCCTAAGCACCTGCTAAACTTTCTATTCATAATTACCTTGACCTATTCCTACAAAAGTAAATTCCAGTCCGTCAGCAACTTTACAAGCATAGAATGCCTACCCCGTACCATTCTCCTCCACACCCTCTGAATTTTTTCACTGTTCTTCAATCTTCCTCTACTTTAGTTAATAAGATGCCAAACTTACGCTGTCAACCCTCCCTATTCACCACTATGTAGCTACATTCCGACCAGCCTTTACACTCTTCTTTTTTTCAATGAGTCACACCCCAATTAGGCCTACTTCAACATCACTGTCAGCCTAAAATTCTCTTAGTCATCACCAGTCTGCTCTTGCGTTTTCCAATTATCCTTCACCCCCCTCGCTGGCCGTCTTTGCACCTTCTTCGGCTCTTGCTCCTCTAATTCTACGTACCGGTCTCGCTTTGTTGCTGCATAATCCACAGTGGTGAGGCAAGATGACCTTAGATGATAAAAAAAACAAGTAGGGAGAGTTGAAGGAAGGAGGGCAACATGCACTGGGTATGCTGGGAAGTGTGCTTAAGGGAGTCAGACGTGCGGTGCAAGAACAGGCATATTACACAATAAAACAGCCAAGTGTTAGAATATGAGACAGCAGAATGGGATCTATATGTAGAGTTGGCGACCTATATATAACAGTAGCAAGATGGGTGAAAGGTAAATGGAAAAGACAGGGGGAGAAGGAAGAAATATCTTCATTGATGGTAAAGAAAATGAGGAGAGTGGAAAGGCTAATAAATGGAGAGGGAAGCTGGGTTGTCTAGAGAATAAAATGAAAAAAGTGAAAAATTTAAGAGGGCATGGAGGAAAAACAAGATAACTTAGGTAGACAGGTGATGGTTGTAATGGTGGAGTCACATAGCAGTGTTCTCCCCAGCACAAATTTAGAGCTGAGTGGTTCACGAGACCAACTGGGTGCATCGTGGAATAAGCTTGATGGTGTTGATGGGAATATCTGTTTCTTAGCCGGGTGGTAGAGAAAACTAGGGTATTGATTTAACTTCAGAGGTCCCAGCATGCAGTTAATGGAAGTATAGGCCTACTTAAATTGATACAAATTTGTTTTGTTTGTCTTGTATGTCTTTCTTGCATCTATTCATTAATGAGTTCAAATAGCATTGTTGTATTGTCAACTGAACAGTAAATATCTACCTATCATTTTATCAAGGTACTTCTTGAAACTTAAATGATCAAAAAATGTATTATTGGTGTTATACAAGTACAATTTTGAGAGTTGTGAAATGTTTACACTGGTTTTTAGCTACACAGAAGATTCTGTATTAAAAATAGCAAAGAAGGTGGAGTAATTGCTCACAGAAAATTGCATGCAGTGCTCAGTTTATCTTGAACAAGCTATATGCAGTGGCAACGAACTATTCAGACCTACACGTAATATTTTTTCAGTCTTTGTCGTGTGGCAGCTAAACTGCAGTTCGGAATAACGAGAATTTTTACTGTCGCTTCACTTTGTTGCGCCTACATGATTCCTCCATTAAGATGGTGAGGGAATGAAAATTTACTGCGGGATGAGTTTGATGGCTGTGACAGGGGGTTCCTAAGTTGTGAGGTTTGAATTCATATAGAATAAGCCATAGGGTGACATCCCAAAAATGAGTGTTTGTTTGTTCGTTTTATTGTATTTTGAGATAAATCTGTGGTCCTATTTACCTGTAGAAACGCTAACAAAAAAATTACATTAGAACAAAATTAAAAATAAAAAGCAACTTCTATGTACCAATGGTGACATTCAAACAACACTCTGGCTGTGTTCCAATTCAGGCTGTAAGGGCCCTTAACTGGCTCCGTGCCCTAAAAAAATGCATCGCGGATGTGACGTCATTCAAGTGCTGTTCCAATTCGAGCGAAGGGTACAAATGTACCCTTAAATGTCCCCTTTAGCTAAGGGTAAGTGCGACGTCCCCTTACGCACTTTGCTGCGATGTTCGACAAGGAGTATTTAAACTGTAAATGAGGTATATTTATTTACGAAGTGTGATTGCATGATAACTGTGCAGAAATGTTGCGCGAAATGGCGAAGCGACTAGTTTAGTTAATGTTTCATGATTTTCTAATGTGCGCAAATATACTCCCTTACACGTTCACTTTATATTCCCTACATAAAAAGAAAATCAAAAACTTTTTAAAGTTAATTTCAGCGCAATTAAAAATATGTATAAACATAAATCAATCAATACAATTTTTTTTAAAACCATTTTCATTGTGCCGAGTATCTTCCCGCCGTTCGATTCAGTATACAGATAGTAGGGCTTGATGTATATAATTATTAAACATTCCGCCAGTTTTCTCTCAAAAACAGTGTACAGTTTTATTCCTATCACGAAAAGTACGTTTTATAATCTCTGAATAGCAGAATTGTTGACTTTATTTACACATGTACAATATAGGTTATGTTGTTAAGTGAATAAGGGTGTCCGAAACACGAATACGCACTTCACCTCGAAGGGGTCAAGGGCTCGTGAGGCATAATGGGACAGAAAGGGCTCTAGGGCAAGTGAACGAGGGGACATTGCAACGAATTGGAACACAGCCTCTATATTTATTTCTTTATCACAGTTGTAATTTAAGGTTAAGTACTGATACGAAAAAATATTGACGTTACCAATCATAAAGTATAAAATTACACTTACGTAGAGTTATGAGATCCTGAAAACAGTCTCTCTGGATTTTATTTCTGTTCTGTAGCTGCACAACAATATTATTTCTCCACTCTAAAACTTCACCACTGGATGTCGCCATTTTACATGTCTTTCACAACATTCATCAAAACATTTGCACCAGACACCGAACATGTGTTTCCAACCAAGGCCTGAGTTTCATACACAAACTCTCAACATCAAAACAAGCAAGAAGGTATTGGCCTTGCTGCTAAATTTATAAAGCCAAAATAAAGACAGTCATTTTTCATATTACGCAAGAATGCTCCAAATATAATTTATAATTATTTTTAACAATTTCTTGCGTATTGATTACGTTAGTGAAATGTACGTATAAAATATATAAAAATTAGGCTACTCATTAAATAAAACCCTTTCAACTAAGATATAATCGTAGTTATTTTATGAAAATAAAGAAAACAATTATATAAGAGGATATAAACAATTCACAATATGTGGTACAACTTTAGTTCCGTTTATTTTGCATGGATTCGATTGTGAAAATATTTAACAATTTGGTCTGTAGTTTTGCAGAACGGAAAAGACAAATTTTCATTATTTCAACTCCAATGCTGTACACGTATCCGTATCTTTCAACATGTTTCAATACTGCGTTGATGTGCACTCAATGTTTAAATCTAGTAGCAAGTTACGGCTTACAGACTTTTCAAGAGTGCAATGAGACTGCGGTGTCAGTGTAGCTGTTGTAGTGTAGTTTCACCCCTTTTGTAACAGGGATTAATAAAATTACATAACTAAGAGCAAGGTCTATAAAGACAACGAGGATAAATTGTTAAAATTTTGCCGTAATGATTTCACTAGACGAATGTTCGACACGATAGCAAGAGTGTACAACTAGTTGGCCTACATTCAACATATGAATATCCTCCATATATATATACATACTATTTATGACATTATCATATATTTTTACATCACCGTGGAATTTCCGTAAACTAATTAACTTCACTTAATTTAAACTTGGTGTAGCTACACAAGTGCAGCTGTTGTGGAGTTACACCGAAGATACGTTACAATGCATGCTGGTGTAACGTAGCTACACCAACGCCGTTGAATGAAACATTTGGCAAATTTTGTGCAGCAACATCGTCCGCTGTATATGAGGATTTTTCAAAAGACTGGCTAAATAAACAGGTCTGTTCGCGTGGTCTGCCAGTTTTACCAGCCGAGGGCAAGTGCCATTTTTCGCTGGCAGCGAAATGGCAGGACGGGCAGTTGCAAGTTGCTATGACCACCCGAACGCATGTTGTTTTGAAAAACACCCACGAAAGTTTGTTTTGAAAGTTTAGCATTGAGCTTACCTTCCCGTCATATTTTCGTAATTACGTTAATAAATACAATAACTTACGTTTAAGCCTTAAGAATGGAAAACAAGAGACAGCAGGACTTCCCACGCAAACTAATAGCATTGGGTCGTGTCAGGTGGGATGTCACAGTATAAAGTTGCCCGGCTTTTACCTGTTGGAGTGGGTGAGTGGGTCGGCGACCATGGGCCTTCCTGTCCTGACTCCGACGGCGTGTGTAGAGAGTAGCGTTGTCCCTCGAAGCTGCTGCAGCGTCCTCGGCGTGTGCTGTTGAGAGACATCCACTACCACTACTGAAATGAATGTTGGAGATACAGATGACTCTTAAGGTACGGTTTATTGTGGTCACTCGTCCTAGGGCTGACCACTATGTACCACACTACTGTTCTCGCCTGTAGCACTCGTAAGCGGTGAAAGTGGCACGAAGCCAACAATGGAAAAAATACGTGAAATCCTTAAACGGGTCCTGAAAGAGCTCTCCCCGACCGCGTGTCAATCCCTGAGGCCATGTAGAAAAAGAAAAGGTTCCGGTATATTACCGATAAGCTATTGAAAACTAAAATGACTTGATCCTAATAGGTTGGTCCTCAGGGAGACGGGAACGTCCTCCACGCGCGACTTAACGCTCCGGTGATCAGGCGAAGACTAACTGACATGGCGTTGACGCGGGTCGTCCCTGACCTCCCCTGATCTGAGCCCGTCGTGCGCATCAAGCCCAGCGGCTTGCGCATATTGGAACACACCCGCCCACGTGCGCGACGAGGTAGCGGCGCCTAGACGCCGCCCCCGCGACGTCGAGTGGACGTAATATGTGCCTCGGACCTAGAAAACGACCATCCATTGGTAGGAAAGTGCCCC